>PVJO010003647.1:0-120217 GCA_004026905.1 Hystrix cristata | reverse complement strand
CATGAGTAAATATCACTTTGTTTCTCTGGTATGAGAAACCAAGAGTGTAAATAAGGACCAAAATGTATAATAGATATTGTGAAATAGAAAGAAAGTGTTCAAAGGAGAAGGGGAACTGGAGAAGGGGTACGGGGAAAGGAGGAAGGGAAAAGGAAAAGAAAAAGAGAAAAGATGGAAAAAAAAGGAAACAATGCTGTTCTAAATGAAGAGAAAAGGAAGAGTCAAAGGGAGGGGAGGGGACAAGAAAAAAGAAAATCAAAATATAACATGTGGGGCTGGGGATTTAGCTCAGTGATTAGAGTGCTTGCCTTGCAAGCACAAGGGCCTGAGTTCGATCCCCGGCACCACACACACACACACACAAAAATAATAATAATAATAATAATAATAATAATAATAATAATAATAATAATAAGTGCAGGTACAAAACTCCTATGATGAACATGAGCATTATGCATACCTAACATGTACCAGTAACATATATACCAAAAAAAAAAAAAAATCCAAAAACTATAGCCAGGAAGAAAAGTGACAAGACAATAACTAACCCAAAATTCTTTTCCTCTGCTGCCCATCTCTAGGATTGCCCCAGAATCAGTCAGCTAGGAAGTGAGAGCAGGTGAAAGCAAGACACCCAAGGAAACAGTCTCAGCAGCAAACCTTCCAAAGCCCAACACAGCCTAGCATGCATGAGAAGGCTGGAACTTCATCTGTTTCTGGAATTTTGTTAATCTTATGATTGAGACCTGGAACCAGAGCATTGGGTTCCCTTACCCACACTTCCCCTCCCAACTATAGGAGATGAGACTTTGTATTTCATACTAAGGACATCCTGTGGCTTGGAAAATTCACCTGATTACTAATGCATTGATGGCTCCATCCATCTTATTCGTTAACCCTTGCATGTAGAATTCCCCTTGGATCTTTCAAATGCCAAATCTATTGTTCCTCCTACTGTGTTCCCTTCTGCTGGATTACAATACAAGTCTCATCTAGTGAGAGTTTTAACAGTTATGCTGAGATTATTATGCCAAGGGTCTCACCTGCCATCAGAGACCGTCTTTATCACCAGCCAACCAGTGGACCATTCTGCTTCTAGGACCTAGTACTGACTTCAGTAGGCTGGATTTTCTAGAAATAGTTTCTAGGATATGTGTGAAAGAGTTGACTGGGGACAACTTCCCAGAATAAGACTTTTGAAGGGTGATGAAGGAAGGATTGGGCACTGGGAGAAGTTGACCTCTAATACTGCCTCAACATGGGCCTCCAAAGAGAAGCTCGAGGGTTGGAAGGGTTTATGCTGAAGTGAAGCTTCTCTCCTCACATTAGTCTCTCAGTGAGTGTGGGCTGCCCTCTTGGAGAAGACGTGCTTCTTTTGACAGAAAAAGACTCAGCTCTGTGTAATCAGTAGCTAACCTTGCCAATTAGGGGAGTGTGTTGGCTCAGAAAATACCCACTGCAGATACTTTTCATAGTAGTGGTAAAAGAGTGATGTCAATGATTTCATTATACCTGGATGTCCTTTAACTTTAAACAATATGAGTGTTGAATAATTAAAAAGACTATGAGCATATGGGCACTCTTGCTTATAGGCATGCTTCTGATATCAAGTATAATGAGTAAAATTAATTACAAGATCTGAAAAGATTGGAAATCCCATGTAATTTTGTAGGTAAAATTTATACCATTATGAATCTATGGTTTAAAGTTATTTCTTTGGTTCCTCGAACAGCTTTCATATCTTAGACTTTATAATTTAATTAATTGGCAGTGGGATTTTAAGTGGAAGTCTTTTTCACATGGAGTCAAATCAATACTCTCAATGTACACAAGTAAGTTAAAATCAACTCTAAACTGTTTCCAAATCCATTAACAGTTTAAAGCTTTTATGATTAAAAGCCTATAATGTGAAGAATTATGAACTAAATATTAAAACACACAAAATACTTCAAATAAATTACTAAAAAGAGAAATAAGTAAAACCTTTCCAAAGACCTTCACAATCTATTATACAGCCAGAGACAATTAGAAAAAGTGGACATGCCAGTGATACCTGTAAAAGCATCAAGTAGAGAAAATGATTATACAAATGGAGTGAATTTGGTACCTAACAGGAGCATTACTTTATACAAGTAACAAAAATCAGTGTCTTGGGTTGGGGATTTAGCTCAGTGGTAGAGCATTTGCCTAGCAAGTGCAAGGCCCTGAGTTCTATCCCCAGCACACACACACACACGCACACACACACACATACCAAACAAACAAACAAACAGCAACAAAAAAAACCAGTGTCTTCTCCATGGGGACTTGTCTCCAGGGTTACATTGCTTGACAAATAGTTAGTTCCTTAGAAATGGTTTAAGGCAACTGCTCCATATCCTAAAGAGACGAAGTTCTACATTAGGAAGTATAGTTGTCAAGAAAAATGTAGTCTAGATTACAGTCCATACCTGTTCACTTAGTTTGATTTTTCTCTGCAGTGGACAAACTGTTCATACTATTTGGTCAGCTGGGTATTATAATGACTTGTGAAGGTGTACTAAATTAAATGATGCAAAAACCAGAGTGGATGAGGATTTAGCTCAGTGGTAGAGCACTTGCCTAGCAAGTGCAAGGCATGGAGTTGGATCCCCAGCACCCACTCAGAAAAATCAAATGGTATACACAGAGAAATCCTGAAGAATGGCAAACCAGATAAACAAAAGCCTGTGTTTTTCAAGGCTGAACCAATATTATGTTAATTAATGCTTTTAATTTCCTTTTGGTTTGTTTTACATGGCACTGGGGATTAAACCTGGGATCTTTACAGTGAATTATATCTCCAGCTCTTTTTATTTTATTTAAGATACGATCTCACTAAGTTGCTAAGTTTTACAGGCTGGCCTTGAACTTGTGCTCCTCCTGCCTTAGATTCTCAGAGTACTCAGATTACAGGCATGCACCACTATGCCCTCCTAAAACATTAGTACTTGTAACAAAAACTGGTTTTTAATACATTATCACATTAATTCTGATTAAAATATCATTTCACTTGGAGCAGCCAGAGCCACTGCTCAGGAATATACTGGAAATAGAAACCTGGCAGAAGGTAGCCAAAGAATATTTAAGGCAATGTTAAGGGAAATCGGAACATTGAGGAGCTGTCCAAGGTACACAGGGACTGGAATCAAGTAATATTGACACATGCACTGTAAGTTCCTGAAAGTAAAAATCTCTCATTTGCAGGGATGGGAATAATGGAGCTAGTCCATCATGTTATAATGTGTGAAAGAAAGCACATCTGGTTTACATAAAGATCCAGCTGAGGGACCCTGACAAGATAGAAAAAAGGAATTTTCTTTCTAATTTAATACTGTATCACCTTCCTTTAAACATACCAAATTAAATCATACTACTTACTTATCACTGATTTTAGTCACATTTTCTCAGCTGTTTTTCATCCAACATTTTCAGCAAAACAAACACATATTGGTAATCAGGTTTAAAAAATGTCGTCAATCTTGTTCAGATTTTATAAGTGACTATCTTTAGACTTTATAAATTATGCATAAATTGCAATTATGCTGCAATGTAATGTAAATGAAATAAAAGTAAATGAAGTAAGTGAATAAATAAATTAAGCCACCCAAATGTGTGCTCAGTCAAATTATAAGGAGGTTGATTCAAATTATCCTATCATATCTAAGAGACACAGATCACATTAGCAAATTGCTCCAGCTAGTAAGATCCATGGATTCAGCACTGAAACGTGCTTGTGTAACACCCTTCCACTTGTCAGCTATTCCTGATAAAGAAAGTGCTCTGCAGCAAAGAAGGATTCAGCTCGCCTCTGTGACTCCTTCTCAAGTGTAGATTGAAAAGGGCCGACTGTGTTTGGGAATCCCTCAGACACTACTGAAAGTGCCCCTCTCTATGCCAAGTTGCTAATGTCAGCCATGATCCTATGATTCGAATCATTTACAAGCCTGATTAAGAGACCTTTGTCAAGTCCTTCGCCTGGTTTCAACTAGGCTATTTGGATTTGGTTGATGCTGTACTTTCTTTATACTGAAAGATAATGGGGGAAATCAGAGGAACCAGTGCAGGCAGGCTGTGTGTTGGGACATGAGTTCCAGTGCAGAAATAAGATCAGTGTTATGCAAGTGAATTAGGTGGCCTGCAAGGAGAAGACAAAGCTTCCACAATAGCCTGGAAACCAAGAGAGCAAGACTAAGAGACGAAGGAGTTCCAGAACTCTGAAAATCAGCAACAGGAAAAAGTCTGAGAACTAGGAAAGGAAACAGTCAAAGGAATCTGAAGTTAAACATTTACTTAATGCACATTTACTGAAGGCAGGAGACAACATTCTCTGTCAGATGTAAGCCACAAAATTAAAAATCCTGTATGAAAACCAGAGATCCAGGATTTAAAAAGAAAAAAAAAAACTTTATTTTTAAAATTACTGTAGAAATTTAGAATAAGAATTTAGAATAAGTAAGCAGTGATTAGACTAGGCTTCAAATAAATAACATCAGTGGAAACATCCAAGTCAAGGATACATAGTCCTTTGCTGTCTTTGATATAACTTGTATATAATATCCCTTTATCACTATATGAAAAGTAAAAACATAGAACATTCCTGACAGACTGTTGGTTGCAATTTTTGTTCTATTTTCTCTGAATTCTTTGAAGTTACTTGGTACTACATTTCTCTTGCTTGTGTTCATGGTGTGTATCTATTTGCCATTTAAATAGTTGGATCCCCTGCCCCCGCCACTACTGGAGAATTAACCCAGGGCCTTTGCTTTGTATTACAGGCCTAACTCCTATCCATCGTTTTTTAGTTTTGAATTTTTTTTTTTTTATTTTAAAGCAGAGTCTCCATAAGTCACTAAGTTGCCCGGGCCAGGCTTAAATTTGAGATCTCAGAGTCCTGGGATTATAGGCATGTGTCACTTATTCAGCTAGGTGGCATGTTTTTAAAAATCTAATTTGTAATTGTGTAAGAATTTTTAGATCTTCTGTTGCTTATCAGCACAACTCTCACCTTTCCACTACTTTTTATTAACATCTTTATATTCATAATTTCTTCACTCTGTGGGAAAAAAAAAAGCCTTTCTTCCCAACTGCAAGATTAATCATTTCATGTATGCATGGATTCATTCATTCATTCATTCATTCAGCCGTACATTCATATGTAAGACGTGAGCAGTGCAGAGTCAAGGATGGAATTTCACTGTGACATTACTAGACCTATCCTAAGATGACTATCGTATCATAGTTTGCTTCTTATTTCAATTTGTTCATGACTTTTCACCATTCTTAATGCCAAGATTGGTGTAATTATTATGCATTGCAAAATATACCAATAAAAATACTTGAGATCAATTCTTATACCCTTCAATTATATTTGTATTTAGTTATCTTCTTAGATAATATAATAAAGTAGAGGAATATCCACAATTTAGATGAAGATTCTACAAATACTCCAGACACAGGAGCACTTATTAAAGTGAAGACAAGTGGTAGTCTTTTGCTCTCTTTGTTACATAATTGACTTTTACTTAATAGATTAACTTTTCATAACTATCTTAACATGTTATTCCAAAGATTAGTTGACATAATAACTTCTTTAATGTGAAAACAAGTCTCAGAAGGTCAGAAATTATTAACTCATACAAGTAATTAATAAATATTGATTCCCAGTAATGCTCTAGTTGTTGCAGAATGGGAATTTGCTCAAGAAAAGGATAAAAATGTGTAACACTGAGGCTGAAAAATAATTTACATCCCACTGGATATCATGAAAGCAAAGGATGTGTAATACACTCTGGCAGAAGTTTTCCTACATCACCTATTAGACTACAGATAGCTATAAAGAGTGTGTCTTCCTTGTTACAACTCCATTTTGTTTGGTCTAGACTGGGCGTTTATCATGTTTGATTGCCTGATAAGCATCTGTTGTACTTGAGTGAAGTGATTACTTCTAGCCCCTGACACACTGAGATTCACAGGCAAGAATTCAAGAAATGGAGAATCCAAGAGGGCAGAAAATTCACACTCACAGACAGGCAAAGTCTCCTTCGTCAAGAGGGAATTTCAGCTCATCTTAGAGCAAAATATAACTAATGCCATCATTTTCTAGAAGACGGAGAAAAAGAAAAGATTGGTACGACTAAAACTAATAAAACTATTTTTGACAAAATTAAAGATATATGAATGTATATAATTTTTATTTATAACTGAGAACTTCATATTTTATTAATGATACCATTCATTTTGTGTATGTGTGCACATTCACTATGTGCCAGGCGGTGTTCTAAGTTTGTATTTTGAAATTTTAATGCAATCTGATTAGTTTGGTACTCTCCTGATTATACAGCTGAAGACAGTTTAATGTTAACTAGGTAGCTGGTGGTGAAGCTGAGATTCACGTCTAATTCTAGAGTCTGGTCTTCACCTGGAATATACAGTGTATGGTCAAGTGGTCTCCACTGAAAATTTTTCCATTTCCAAGTAAATCTAGCCTGAATATATAGCTTTGCCTTTTACTCCATTTTCAACACGAAGGACTTTACTAGGCTACACCTAATTTCAGTTCATATTTTAGCTCTACCTATTTCGTAGTGAAATCATTACCATAGTATATAAACTGGCAGACAGAATATTTCCTTTGGCATTGACATTAATTCTCTAAAACAAAATTCTATAAAGGTCTGACATATTAGAAAGTTTTTGAGGATGTTTGGATCACTTTTTAAAAATTTGACCATTGTTACTTTCTTTTGAGATGACATTGGGGTTATTTCAAACTGCACTTTGGAATGAGTTCAGTTCTGGAAAACGAGATGAGTGAAATTATCAGTAATGGGATATACTGAATCTTTCACCTCCAGGAAACTGGTTTAGATATAGCCTAAGGTGGGAGAAGCACAGAACTCTTTTTGCCTGACAGTTTCCTGTTAGCTCGGGTGAAATGAGTTGGTGGTGTCATAGCAGTCCCTCTAGTCTGGTATCCGCATCGTAATTGGCACCCGGCATTGTGGTCTCCGCAGTGAGTTCTTGGAGGGCAAATAGAATAATCCTCTCATTACTCTGAGGGAGACCACTGGAGAAAATTTCAATCTCAGAGACAGCAATGGAAGCCCTTTCTTCACCCCGTTACCTAAACAGAATGTGCAAGTAAATCGCTCCACTTTATTCAAACACAGTCATTAAAACAGTAGAAAACCAAGGAATGAATAACCACTCAGACATCTTGATGTCTTTCAAGAAAATGATTGGCTCTCTCTCCTCTCTCTCTCCTCTCTCTCTCTCTGTCTCCCCCTACTTCTCCCCCTTTTGGGTCCTTCTTTCTGTGTCTCTGTCTCTCTGCCTGTCTCTTTCTCTCACAAACACACTGAACAAGTCAGGACTTAATATGCAAAGTGCAGATAAATTATGTGCACTTTAAAATTCGTATCTAATTGTTTTAAAGGTTTTACATAGCACCATATAGTAAAAAAGAAAGGGTTGGGGAATTTTCTTACCAAACTATAAAAACACCTTCAATTTCATGTACCATCTTGAGTCTTGAGTTGTCTAATGGACAGTCAGAGGTTAATGAAATGAAACTAGCTCGTTAAATTTATCTTTCTGTTGAGTCTTGATAATTCAAAAAGTAGGGGGAAATTTTAGCCTTGACACCACAGTAATTTTCAGAATGAATTGCTACGTCTTGTTTGGTTATTTAACTACTCACTGAAGACCAAGTTTTGTTTGTTTGTTTGTTTGTTTGTTTTCCATGAAGTTGCCCTGTTACTTACGCTGTGTTTGAAGTCCATATTTTTTTGAAAAATAGCCATGGAAAAACAGGCTCTGCAAAATGAAACAATTTTAATTTGAGCAGTTACCAAGTCATGGCTCAATGCTCATTTCCATGTATGTTCTCCACACATTCCTCTGCTTAGTAGGCCCAAGGTAGTACTCAGGGTGGGAGCAAATGATAGTGCTCCATGCCCTCCCACCACAGGCAATGTTTAGGTTGTAGCAATGGTCTCACCTAGACGTACTGCAGAAAAATCAGTATGAGGGTGATGTTTCCTCCTTCAATAGTATAGCATTTTATATTTTGCCAAACAAAGAATAGAGACATGCATTTATATTTTGTAAACATACTGAATCAAAGAACATTAGGTATAGAAGGATTTTTAGAGACCTTCACATTTTGAAGTAGAAATTGAGTGGCAGATAGATAAAGTAACTTCTCCAAGATTTTGTTATTGTTGCTATGATACTTTAAGGTTATCTTTTAAAATACAAATACTGTGTTACATTTTATCTCCATGGCAGAAATCACCTTCAATGACAAGCAGAGCCTATGATCTACAAATATAATGGTGAATTTCAATGCAGAATTCAGCACAGCCTGTGACTTCAATGCCAAAGTTTTGTCCTTTTTTAAACAGTAAAAAAATGAGAAAAACAAAGGAATAAATATAAACAGCAGGAAAGTATGTATTATTCCTCATTAAGTAATCCCCCTTTTAAATATAAGAGGAATTGGGTGAAATGTGTAGTGCTATGAAATTATTCCTTTTTCTTTTTTTTTTTTTTTTTTTTTTTTTTTTTTTTTTTTTTTTGTGGTGCCGGGGATCGAACTCAAGCCCTTCTGCTTGCAAGGCAAGCACTCTAATCACTGAGCTAAATCCCCAGCCCCGAAATTATTCCTTTATGTTTAATCTTGTGGGTTTCCACAAAGCCTAGGAAAATATACTATTTTTTTCTTGCTAAATTCCTCTTCAAATTCAAAAGAAGTAATTGATACATTTTTCTTTCTTTAATGAATTCATACTATTCTCAAAGAATTAAAGAAATATATATTTAAGAGTATACCTTACTATTTCCCAAAAATTCTTTGAAAATTTAACAGGAAAAGCATGTTGCAAAGTATGTTATTTATTTAGTAATAAAGCTCTTAGTTTGGAAATGTAGTATATTTGCCAGCAATGCAATACATGATTTTATTAAACATTTAAACAGAATCTTCACTGATTATGAGCTAATCTATTTGCTCCAATAGAGTCTCTCATTGGGTCCCAGGTATCCGAATGTGTGCATCCTATCTTCTTTCTTATTTATGATGTACATTGGTTCTTCTTAAAAAACAAGTTAAAAAACAATAAAGTAAGCTGATCCATATTAATGGGGTACTATGCGATATTTCATACAGGTGGGGATTGTATAATCAGGTGAAATATATCGACCTCTTATAACATTGTCATGGCAAAAAAGATTCAAAACCCCTTTCTTCTAGCCTCTTGAGGTACACAGCACACAACTGCTATACACAACCACCCTACTGTGCACACGAGGCTTCTTATCCTTAAATGCAACTTAATACCCACTGATCAGAATGTAGTTATTTAGTTCTACTCATAGGTTTACTATTATTACTTACTATTACTTACTTTCCTGACAATTTTACCAACTCTACCAAAAAAGGTGAAAGAAAAAAAATTCATAAGCAAAGAAAACCACTCCAATGCTAAGAATCTGCGTCGCAACGCAGTAGCTGTGTGTTATCACTGGATTAAATATAACAGCTCATTCAAGGCTCCAGAAAGAACTACTAAAAGTGGAAAGAAGAGACTCTGAAAGTGCTACTGTACGTAAGTTACAATCTCTTCATTATAGCTAAAACCTGCTCTCTTATGCTGTCCTAAGCTCACCTCCCTCCAAAATTCAAATGCAGCTTCGGAATCTAAAAGCAGATTAATGAGCCATTAACGGGCTCTGGAAGAGTCTCTCTCCAGCAGCAATCAATACTCCTTCTCTCCCCCGCTGTATATATAGCTTCTATGTTCTTAGAGATATTTATTTGATTAATTGATCATTACTGCCATGCTGGATAATATGCATTTACTAAGAAATAGCTGAAGCCTTAGCTTTTAAGACAGTAACAAATTATTATCTGTAATGAAAATTGCATTGAAGCAATAGCATATAAACAGGTTGTTCTGTGTGGCGTGTTTATTTATTTATTTTAATTTACTTAAAATTTGTTGCCAACTCAACATGGCCTCTTCTTCAGCCGTACTCACTAGCCTCCTGAAGCAGGGAAGGGGCTCTTCAGAGCTGACTGCCAGGAGTGTGGTGACAGGGCTCAGGCTTGAATCCTGCGTTACACAGAGCAAGAACAGCCAAAGACATCTTTGCTCCAAGAGGCTCCTGGATGGTCCCCAAACCCACAGAAATGCTTTTAGATTTTCGTCATGTTAGCGACATGCATGTATTCATCCAGAGAATGAAAATCCTTTCATTATGATTAGTTTTATTCCAATCAACGTGGTTATGCTCAATAAATTGCTTGATTTTTACCTGACAAGAGAGTTCAGGCTGAAGCAGAGAACCCAGAAGCAGGAAAACGTCCATGTATAAAAAATAATCTGTTTTTAGGACTACAACGGCAGATAGTATGTGTAATTCTTTGAAGGGCATCCTTGGCAATCATGGTGAGAACTGAGTGGGCTTTAATGGGAGCCCCAGAGCATTTGGAGATACAAAAATAATTCTAAAAGAATTAAAACAGCATGGAAATAGCTAAAGGTAGATTGTACCAAATGATAGAATAATATTGTCAAATATTAATCAATATTTTTATATACTTCCTCCACATTTGACTGCATAAGCGACTTTGTGTTTTCATCACCTCAGCATATGTATATAGTGATAGAAGGCAGTGAAAAGGAAATGAATCTCTTTCTTTTGTATTTCAAAAATTAGGTCCTTGGGACAAAATTGAGGACACAATTTCTTCAACAGAAATTTTTGAGAAAACTCTCTCTAAAAGCATCTGTAAGAGCAAAGTCTTTTATGACTTTGTCAGCTTCAAAAACAACAATCCCTCATGTAGGTTGAAGAAAATTAGAGTACAGGGGCTGAAAGGAACTTACATGATGATAGACCCAGAAGCCCACATGGTTTCAGAATACAGGGCTGTGTCCCAGAAGGACATGAACATCGATGTACACAGTCATAGAGCCGGCAGGATGCATCCAGAGGGACACGGGGACTGCACACATCAAGGTGGACAAATACGAGCCAGCCAGGGCATGCGGTCTGACACTCTGCTCTCCGCGTGTGCCAGTCCATCTGCTCTCCACAGCACATCCGCCTACGCCTTTTCAAAGTTCTTGGTTCTAAGTTGGAAACTAGAATGACCACCCTCCTAGAGATGACAAGAGTCTATCAACTTCAAAACTAAAATACTTAGGCAATATTTCAGTCTTTCAGAGTTCATGTTTTGTAGGTCTGTAAAACATTACAGATTCCATGCAGAAAAATAACAGAGCACCCTGAAATCTAGTGTGTGAGGTCTAAAGATTTGAAAGGAGAATTAATTCATGAGTAGCTAAAACTCAGTATAGGCAGCTTCAGTAGTTTGCAATTATAATTTTTATTCTTTTTTTTCCATGTAAGTCCATAAATTATCTCAATATATGGGAACTTGTTCAAATAAGCTTTTAAGTATTTCTTGTAAGTCACAATTACTTACTAATAGGAAAATGATCATAAACCACTCCTTCTGTGTCACAGTTGCCCGCCTTTTCGTGTCTAGTCCTTCTTTCCATTCATTCTGTGCCCTGCTGCCCTGAATGTGCTTGTATAGTCAGTCCTTTCTCTGGGAATAGCACACCAGGGGGGTGGCAGAGGACTTGGACAAGAGGTGTGGAGGACAGCCTGAGCCCAAAGGCTGACTCACTTGCTCCCGAAACTTCCTGGGTTCTTATGTCAACTGGGGACATCGTTTGTATAATTTGGATTCAAACACAATCAAAGCAGAACAAGGTTAAAGTTTTTTTTTTTTAATTAAAAAAGAGTACATTTATTGTGAAAGGTAAGAATTAAATTCAATTTTCATTAGATTTCAGCTTCTGAGAAAAACTTGGTTTGCAACAGAAAGGAAGACATTTGTTCACTATTCATTGATTATGACCTGTTAATACCACTGTATCAATTTAGTCATTAGATTGGCCAGCTCAGTATAATTTCTGTTGGCTAATTAGCTGATCCCTGGATGATTTATGGGACCCCTTATGAAAAGCACTTGAACTATGGTTTCCTTTTTGAATGTCAGTATTTAGTCATTTGAAGATTGTTGATTCCTTGTTTTTCAATGACCTTAGGTTTCTGCCCCATTGGCTGTTTCTAATGTTTTCTCTTGAGTGATTTTTGAAGTAACCCCCTACCCTCCCCTCCACCCCACCCCCTTTCTGGAGTTTCTTTCTCCTCCCTTGTTGTTTTTGCTTTATCCTGGTGGGAATGGTGGGAACTGTGAGAGGTCTGAGACGACTTTCCTCATTGTGAGGTTGAAAGAAGAAAACTTTACTAAGAAAATAGCTTGTGCTAATGGCTGCCGACACTTGCTTGGGAAGCACTCAGGTTGACACGTCACCCTGTCTGCCGTGCCATCCTCCCCACCGGTTCCAATTAGTTCAAAGTACATTTTTCCTAATGCTGTTTATAAGGCATCAGGGAAATGATGTTAGCTCTCTGCCAGGAGCAACAGTGTTTAAATACTGATGTAACCAGAATGAACTGATTGCCACTGCAGAAAAAGGCTTCTTTGCATGAGTTCTGCATAATAACATATTCTTAGCGCTGTCATAATTTCTCTCATTATTGCTTTATGCATGCTTACATTATAATTTCAAAAAAAAGCGTGTGTTGAGAAATTCACCAACAGCTTCATTTTTCCGTGCACCAGTTCTTCCAAATCCATTCCCAGTGAATGAGTCCTTTTGAATAATGAATTTTTACATTTTACTATGGCAAAAATGGAGAAGCGTTTCCAAGTTGCTTGTCCAAGCAGGCTTCCTCCCCATCTCTGACTTCTCCAGTACAATTCTCCCAGCACAGAGAAGAGCTTGAAGGGAATCCCAGCCTCCGAGGAGACATCACATCCATCTGGGTTCCCGGGAGGGCACTCGAGGCGGTGGGGCACCCAAGGAGAGCCCGGTCACAGGCAGAGCTTTCAAACGCGTGGTTAAACCTCATGTTTTAATTAGGTTTCAAATGCTTGATTTCGTATACTTACTTTGTTAAAAAATGATCAGACGTGTTCAGATGTTATTGTTACTTAGAATTCTGAGAGGATTATCTCCCAAGAGATAATTATATTAAACTGTATAATTAATTTAATCTTACTCTGCCCCTGGTAAAAAATAAACAAACAAACAAATCCAAGGACTTTCTTATAAACCTTTATGTAGCAAGAAGAACAGTGCACTGGAATAGCGAGCATGACATCTTTAGACTCCATTAGCCCTTATACTGAATCTCATATCTCTACCGATTAACACTGGAACTACACTCACTGTACAGTTCAGTCTGGCCTTGCGCTCCTGCCAATCCTCCTGCCTCAGCCTCCTGTGTGCTGGGATTACAGATGTGTGCCTCCCTTCCTGGCCACTGGAACCTTCAGTAAGTCACTTCACATAATTTAACTTCAATTCCTGTGGCCACATATATGTCATAAAGATCAAGTGAAATAATTTCAAGTGCATACAGTTTTCTTTTTCCTCTTTTAAAGGAAATTATTGTAGTTCTTCCCATAATGAGTTTTCTTACCACACAGTTTGTTACTATTATCACGAGCATGATATAAAATTGTTTTGATGCACTTATTCAGATCATTTTCTATATTAGTACATGTTTGCAGTGCATGTTTACATGCTTTGTGTGCAGTTGGTACATGTACATAATGCATCTTAATTTCTTTTTTCATCTTTCCCTCTCCTCTCTCCCTCCTCCATCTCTTGATCCCCTTCCCTTTGAGAAGGATATATCTCCCTATTTCCTTTTACCTTTCATTTATTTTGCTCTTTATTTGTAATTTGTGTTTCTCATATAAGAGAAACCATGTGATACTTGTTTGTGTGTTTGATTTATTTCACTGAACTCTCACTGAACATTCGCTGAGAGTGCATCCATTTTCCTACAAATGACTCAATTTTATCTTTCTTTATGGCACAGTAGTACTCCGCTGTGTGTAAATACTATATTTGCTTTATCCATTCATTCGTTCGTGGACATATAGGCCCCTTTCCTGATTTAGCTATTATGAGTTATGCTACTATAAACATGGGTGTGTATGTATCACTGTGGTATGACATTGTTATGCTTTTCTTTTATTTGTTCCGGCACTGGTAAAAATAAATAAGGCAAATACTTTCAAAAATTGTGATGTTAACACAAAATATTTGTCATAATTTATTGTTTGGAATATCTTCTCTGCTGTATTTTCAAGCATTCTAACCATCCAGTGAAAATACTGACAATTATCTAAAATTATTTATATAAATTAATTTTAGTGGTAAAGATAAAATATACTTCCTACTCTCCTCATCCTCCTACCACCAATACAATATTGTTAGCACCTTCTCTGGATTTAGTTTTCCCTTGATTTGAAAAGCAATCTTTGATTACATAATAAGATGCGCATAAGTTTGGGACCTTCCACTCAAGGTGACCAGGAGATCAGAGATATTCTT
Organism: Hystrix cristata; assembly: GCA_004026905.1. NCBI lineage: Eukaryota > Metazoa > Chordata > Mammalia > Rodentia > Hystricidae > Hystrix > Hystrix cristata. The sequence continues at coordinate 105,704 of PVJO010003647.1, read as the reverse complement.
TGGTTTTCATGAGAAAATAGGTAAAAGATGAGTAGTAAAAAGGATAATTTTTTCCTCACAAATTCCCCGCTCCGAAGTGCCCTGTCTTTTTTCAAGACCATTTAAAATGGAAGTGGTTATAATGAGATTTGCCAAATTTAATTTCATGCCCTGTCTCTGTCCGGATTAGTGTTAACAGTGGTCTAGGCTGGCCTAGGCATGACTATGATGTACATGACTTTTTTGACTTCTGTTTCTTCTCCTACGAGCAGCCCTCTCCGTCCATTTACTCTGCACCAAACATCTTGGTGCTCTCGCGCTCTTCCCAGGAGACCACGCCCTCTCCTCTGATTCGCAGCATATATTACTTAAAGCTCTACTTTGCGTTCCTTCGCTGCTGAGTTTTAATTTGTAACAGTGTTAGTGAATCAGTAGCTAATGTGTGCAGGTTTGAGGCAAGGCAATTTTCTTAACAGTTCCTCTCAGAATCTGAAACATTTAGGAGAAGAATGAAGAAGGATTTGGGCCAGAGGCTTTTCAGAAAAATCTATTTATTTTTATTTTTCAAGTGCAGTGTAATAGAGCATCTGAGGTTTAGCATCACGAGGACAATAACAGCCTACAATCGATTAGTCCACAATGCAGCCAGTTAACAGTGGAAAGGAAGAGAGAGAAGAGATTTTGAAGTGGATGAAAAAAGCCATAGAGGGAGGTCTTAGAAAAGTGGAAAAACCAGCCAATGATCACCTCTCTTCTCTTTTCCTTTCTCAATTTTTGTTCAGTACTTTTAATGGAAAGAGTATGTAACATTCTGGCCTTAAACTCTCTTTGGAAATGTGTTCTGATTACGAGAGCAGGAAGGAATATCCCTGAACATTTGCTCACTGGATGAATATCTTCATAGCTCTTTAAGAAATTATTATGATTTTACTCAGCTAAATGCCTTGTAGACATTTTTGAAGTCTTAGTAAAACCAAGATAAAAAGAACTACACAAATTAAGGGGAAAAGCTTGAAGGTATTCATTCTATATTAGAATGCCATTGTTACACTTTGTAAGTATGAAAAACACTTTATCTTCTTAATCTATGCAGAATCACCCACACTCCTTAGGCAATGACATTTTAAGGAGGGTTTGTTGAAAATAAAAAGACTTTACTGCAATAAATTAATTTAAACCAAGACTGCACCCTTTTAAAAATTTGCCATCCGGAATGTTACATTGTTTTATCATTACTACTAGTGCTGGCTCAAGTAGAAGGTCCAGCGTTGGGCTTCGTTTCCAATCATTCCTGGCCAGCATAAAAGCACAGGTTGCTTGTGAGAGGAAAACCTCCTGTTGTCGCCTAGTCCAACAGCTGCATTCACCAAGTGAGATGAAGATTACTCCTTGCCACATAGTCAGCTCAGTGCCATGATCGCCACTCCCAGTCTACTCCTTCTGCCCACGGTTGTAAACTTATTTATTTTGATTCCCATTTTTATAGTGTCATGTTATTTTTACAGAAAAATTAATGCAGATAATTTCAGACATGAAATGTTAATTTCTGCAGAAAGATCAGTGAATATCAAATTTGTGTTTGGGTATTATATTTCCCATATGTATTTAGATGTTTTAGTAATTACTGCTTTTCAATCTCCAAGTAAACAGAGAAGTGGTCATCTTAAAATGTTGAGACTCCAAATTTTGAAATGACCCTCCCCAAAGCAATTGATTGAAGCAAACCATTTTGCTCCCAATTCATATTTTGATCAGTGTTCAATCTAGTTAGCTTATCACTTTTCATGGAAGTACTTTATAATAGCCGTATCTGTAACTACGTATAAGCAGTCAAATAGATGGCTGAGCAGATATATTAGACAAATGGATTGACCGATTCATAGATAATAGATTCATAGAACATTTGTAGAAGGATGAGATATTCATTTCTGTGCACACTTTTGTAATAAATGTGTTATCTTGATGAGAATTATCTTGATGTGTTATCTTGATGAAGTTTTTCATCCTCTTCCCCCATCCTTCCCTCCATCTCTTGCTTCCCTTCCCCCTTGAGAAAGATCTATCTCCCTGTTTCCTATCATCTACCTTTTATTTTATTCTTTATTTATGTTTTGTGTTATTTATATGTGATAAATCATGCGATATTTAAGCTTGTGTGTCTGATTTATTTCACTTAACGTTATGGTCTCAAGGGGCATTCATTTTCTACACATCTATTGACAGATGAATGGATAAAGAACATGTGGTATTTATACACAGTGGAGTACTAATCTGCACAAAGAAGACCATTTGTTATGGTGAAGTCAGATTCTGGTCACCAGCAGTTGGCAGAGGAAATAATTATAGTCACATGCAAGATTTTGCAAACCCCTATCTTCCAACAGCTTAAAGAAGTTAGACTGTTCAGTTTTCTAAACAAACTCAAAACTCATAGATTAATTCACAAATTTTCACCAAATAGTTGTACTATGTATTGCTAATTAAAATATAATCTCTTTGTAATTACATTACGAGCTTTTTGAAGGCCTGGACAATTCTTTTGATGTGTATTATGTAGTTATTTATTTGACAAATATTTGTTGAGTGGCTATATTGTGGCATGTACTATTCTGCCTCTTGAGAATAGAGGGGTAAAAAAACCAGGCAAATCTTTGTGCAGAAAGAGTTTACTTTCAACTAAGAAAAAATAAGATCAATCTTACAAATAGAGAAATTAATAAATTAATTTTTACTGTAATGATTTTCACATGAAATTATTACATAATAAAATAAATTGGAGTGAGAATATGGGCAAGCATTTCTGAGAAGAGACATTTGACCTCAGACCCAGACAACGGGGAGAATCCCAGCATCGCTGTGGGGCTTCTTTGTGACAAGCAGTTACTGAGCTGTCACTTGTATTTGCGAGATTATTTTAACCATATATTTGTTCTTAGATCCCCACAGCTACAAGAACATTTTAAAAATGTAAATAAGCCAGTGTTTACTGGATTAGAAAATATTACATGTTTCTCATATCCAGACTTTCTAGATGAAAAATTATTTTCAAAATAAGAAATGACATCAAGAAAAAAGATGAAATGTAGATTGGACCTACAAGATTCTTTGTCAACATGTAGAAATAGTTAAAATAATTACTCATCGACTTAGCAAACAGACATAAAATGTTATAAATGTCGTTGAGACATATTCTGTAGGTTATTTCCATTACGTGAAGGGGCTTACATGAAGCTTGAGTTAAAGAGTGACTCAGGGTTGGAACCAAAAGCTTTGAGAGTGGAACAGGATCCATAAAGAACTAACTCAAGATAGCGATGCTGAGGTCAAATCAAGGACCCGGAACATGGGCCTGATTAGATTTCAGAATTGCTGGGGTAAAGCTAGTCCAATCATTTCCTCTTTTTGAGTAGTAGCTTCTATAGCATTTATCTTATGTCTGCCCCCAACTTTGTCTTTAGCTATGTGGGAACAGACATTTATTTGAAGCAAGTTTTCTCTTTTTATTTCTCAGTTCTACCTGTATAGTTCTATACACACACACACACGTACACACGGAATTTTCATGAAAAATTATTAAAACAATAATCCCTCTATATTCTGTACACATAAAATAGTAAACATGTATGAAATAAGAGTATAATAAGAAAAAAGATATTGTCATTCTGCCATGGTAATAACTAATTAATTAATATTGTTTGCAGGAGATCACAGCAGGATTATTAACCATCGAATAAGAACAAACTGACTCCTGTTAAGGCCTGTTAGGTTCTTTCCAACAAGTATTCCAAAGCCAGTAGTTTGTGACGGTGAAGTGGCTGATTTTGTGCAGTTACACAAACACATATTCTTCAATAGTTCTAAGAGCATTAGACTTTTTGCTTATTTAAACAGGCTGCTACATGTACTTTTATTTTACATAGTTTTACAAAATAACATGAGATATTGGCTGCTAAACAGTCAATAATGTTCTTTTTCAACAATATTGTAGGCTCCTTAAAGGCAGGAAGCACACAGGAGATGAAGATGATGAAGAAAAGTAAAGTTAATGCTTTGCTGTGGCATATTTTATATAGGAAAACATGGACAATGGACATGCAAATTGATGTGTTAATTAAATGTGCATTAAAATTGTACAGATTAAAATAGATAAAATTTTTCTGTCCTTACCTATAACCGAAAGTTATCTGACATCTATAGCTCAATTTTTTTCATTTTCATTTTTTTTATTTTCACAACTCATGTGGTATGTATGGAAATGAAGGTAAAATGATTAAAGAGTCAAACTTCACACAGCCCTGACAACAGTGGTGTTTTGGGGTACGAAACCATTAGGTGTTTCTGTGTGCTAGTTGCCTATTACAATAGGGATCTCATCTTTAGTCACGAATCTGTTTTCTGGTGAAAATTTTTTCTCTCACCAACAAAAGTTGTATAGACTACTTCCTAGTATAGGAGAGATGCTCAGACAGTCTCAAAAGCTTGCACAACTACAGTAACGACAAGGAAGCAGTGGGCCTACTTGCAACCACTTAGTGGCAGTTTGTGGAGAAGACTCTCCCTTACCAAACTTCCGATTGGAATGCCATTTTCTCAAGTGTAAATTGGCAGTACGTGTACACAAAAATGAAAAAGTTCTTCACTGATCCCGGCGTGGTGGTGCATCCCTGTTATCCTAGCATTGTAGGAGGCTGAGGCAGGAGGATCTCAAGTTCAATCCCAGTCTGGGCAATTTAACAATTTAGCAAGACCCTGCCTCAAAATGAAAAGTAGGGTGGGTAAGTAGCTCAGTGCAAAGGCCCTGGATTGAATCTCCAGTATGGTAAAAAGAAAAAAAAATACAAAAAAGATCGTTATGTACTGATAAAGAGACCTAGATAAGAGCCCTAGAGCAAATAAGAATCATTGCAATTCAGATTAACTAGAAAAAAGAGGGAAAAGGTTTGGAAAAAGTACTTCAGAGAGAATGGGGAAAAAAAGTAGAAGCAAGATATATCAGTACAAAGTCCCTATGATGAATGTTGTTATGTATATCTAAAATGTAACATTAAAATAAAAATAAAAAGTAAAGAAAAAGTAGTTTAGAGAGAGAGAAAGAGAATAATGATAAATGCTAAAGAAAAGGTTGTAGTAAAATATGAAGTTTAAAACATTTAATGCATACTTGGTTTTATTGATTAAATTCATGGTTTTAAAGGCTGAAATTAAAGATTAGACTTTGAAGTTATAACCTAAAACCATCTCCAGCTGGCCCCTGGAACCAGTACACTAGCCCTGACAATTATAGACCTAGAAAGAAGCACAAGTAGCGAAGGGATGTAAAGGGTTACTTTATCTTTGGTACATCACCTGCTACACTAGCATGATATCGGTAATGTATAAAGCATTAACTAATTTTCCCTCCATTAATAGTAGACTACAGATGTAAATTAGGTATTTCATGGATGTACTAGAAGGTACTTAGTATTAATGCAGTCAGGAAAAGGAAGTGCTGGGCTAACAACAAGTGCAATCCAGGAGAACGGAACTTGCTAATGAGCAACTGTCTTAAACCTTCAAGCCTTTCCATTGCATTCATTTATAGATCGGAGCAGTATAAGATTTGATGATACACTAAGGCTCACAGGGGCAGAACAGCTTTGCAAGAAACCCTCATTAGTATCTAAACAAAACTGAAACCATACCACTTAGTCATAATCTTCCACATGGATGATGACCACTGCCTCTAGGTGCTGTCTTTAAATATTCTTGGCTCAGAAGTCTACATAACACTAGCAGGAGCAATACAACTGTAACCACTCAAAACAGCAATACAGCTAAACAATTCCGAGTTACTCTTCTGCAATAAGAAACTACAGAACACTAGATAAGTCAGAAACCCACGATTCACAGAAGTCCCCATGTCTTCTGACTGCAAAACTGTGTGTTACTTGAAAGTTAAATGTATTCGAGCTTTTTGGCATTTAGAACATTTATTTTTCTTACTCTTTTGTCTGAAAGTAAAATTAGTTTTTTAAAATTTTGTTTTTATTAGTAGAGCACGTAGTTTCCAATACATGACGATTACATTCCTCATGGGGAGTCGGTACATGTACATAAAATATTTTAATTCTTTCCTTAGTAAAAATAAGTTCTACTTTACTTTCTCCTACCCTCAGGTACATGATTTCGTCATGATGGTCCTTGTATTTGGCTTCTAGTGTTCTCATGGGACACTAGACCTCTTTTTCTTCAGTTAATGTATTTAATTCCCTTATCATAAAAGTCTTATCACACATCTATGTTTCTCATAGAAATTTGTATTTGAGATTGCGACTTGTTTTGAGGCAAAATTGAGATGGATAATTTTATTGCTAAATTTGCCTAATCGCTTTAGCATTAGATTCGGCGTTAATGTTCCATGGAGGTTTCATCTCAAAAAAATCATACAAAACAGCAGTGAAAGCTTCAAATTCTTGACATTAGTAATAACAATGAGTTAGTGTACTTATTTTTGCTGGAGTGGTTTATGTTTGTTGTTTGTGTGTGTTTGTATGTACATATTTGTATCAACTAAATTGGCTGAGTGTTGCAGAAAGGGTAAAATTAGTTACATGTGTATTCTCATTTAAAAACTCAATTTACTTTCAAGGACATGAAACACTGAATGAGAAAAGCATGAAAAATAAATAAATAAGTTTGACAAGTTGTCCAGAGACCATTAATCATCTTGGGAAATAGAGAAGTCACATGATTTATAATAAGCATTCTCAGAATGTGACATTCAATTGTGTTAATATCAACAATCTATTACATTTTGATTATATTCATTTGAAAACAAATAGAAATGCCACATGTCTTTTTCTAATAATTATATTTATAGGATATTTGAAATTTGAATCTGGAACTCAAGTAAAAAGCTGTTCAAAAGAACTAATTGAAATGATTGCTTATTACTATCGTTTTTCTTAAAATTTCAAGCACTCTTCAAACATTAAATTTCACAAGATAGAGTACAAATGTTCATATCTTGAAATATGAAAGGCCTTGCATTTTTAATTAGTAACAAAAAACATACAGGAGACTAGATAACCTCATTTATTTTTGTTTCTAAAAAGGTTGCATATTTGCAAGTCAAATTGCCTCTGAAAAGGCAAGAAAAATACACATATTTGCCACAGCTTTCTCTGTAAAGATCTTCTTTTTCCAGGAGGTTTACAGTGTTAGATTTTGCTTGCAAATAGTGATAAACATTAGCAGTAGCAATGAATAAAAATGAATGTAAGTGGGTTTAATCTGACAGGTGTTCTACCCTAGTTAACCTTATTCTGGAAAAAAACTCTGGAAACGAACGCTCAGCTTAGTTAAGAAATGGTAGGCTGTCTTATCCGCTATTCAGGTGGACAAACCTGTGGAATAATGGGATTGAAGGGAATTCAAAAGAGCTATTTGATGCATCACTAACTTCTCTATTCAAAGGTGATAGAAAAAAAAAAAAAAGCCCTGAGAAGAAACTCTATGTTCACTTTTCTATTTTGCACCAAAATATGGAGTCAAATTCATTTGAACCAGTTACTGTCTCCATTCCCAAACCCTTTCCACTGCAGTGACTGGGAGTCTGAGAAAGAAGAATAGGTCTTCCTAGCATAGCCTGTTTCCCCAAGAATAGTTGCAGGATCCAGGACATTAACCAGAGGACGATCCTCACGGTGTTGTGAGATTTAAAAAACAAAAAGGCCACTTGAAAGATGGTGGAGCTTTCAGGTAAATCTGAAGATTGCAATAAGTTTTCCTATTTGCCGATGTTGGTCCTAACTTCTACTCTAAAACAAGCTGTTTATGAGACAAGATATCAAGGACAGATTTACCGTCACCCAATCTTTGGTGGATTCAGAGTTCTAGCAAAAGGCAGAAATAAGCAAATGCTTGATAAAGAATGCACAGCAAAATAAAAGCACGGTTTATGGTCATGAAAACGTAGGAGTGAAGTGTCCCACCGCAATCTCCCACTATTAGAGCAACACCTTTAGAAAGTTCTTGGCGAGGTTTCATGGAGCCTCGCATGGCTTAATATCCACATTTTCCTTCAAATTATCTTCCTGAATGTCTGCACTGGAAAACAGGCCTTGAGAATTTTGAAGTGAATTCATTGAACAATGAGGATTTTCTGCAGTGAACTCCAGAGGTAGCTTTATTTTTCTCCACTGCTCTTTTCCAAATAGCCTGTGTCGAATGTTTCCTCCTTGTCTTGGGTAATAGTTTGACAGAACCAGAATAACATCTCTGTCACTTTTATTAGCAAGACCCATTGCTAGGCACGAGTGGACAAGCCCAACATGAATATAAACGTTAATTTTACATTCAACTTAAAGTCAGAGCACTTAGGCTTGGTTTGGCCTAAGAGACCTTGTGTGCAGAATGAAAGCAGGCTCACAATCGGTACTGTTAATTTGCCTTATTTTTCCGTTCCTTTTTCCTAGTTATTCTACAGTCCCAGCCTCAGGTAGAATGGGAATAAAAGAGGTAAATAAATTGAATTTGCTCATTTGTGTGATGTCTTCATGTGCCAGAGGCTGAAATTCTCTTGCCTCCGCCCTTGGGTGCTTTCTAAGTGCCATAACCACCATGCTGGGCTTCCTGCCTGCAGGCGATTTGCAGTTTGAGAGGCCCTGACTGTCTGTTTCTCTGCTCCAGGTTCTGGGAGTAAATCTCACACAGACTCTGTCTGTAGTGACCTCCTAACTCTGACAGGCACACTTGTAGCCACGGATTTTCTTCACATGTTTAAGTCTGGCTACTTTTTGAGAAATTCTTTCTGCCCACAGAAAACATATATTTTAAATAAGGAGCAATGTTCTACACTTCCCTCTTCTTGCTCTGTAGTCATAGGCAATTCTATCAAACTCTTGCCAATTTAAGGGTTCTATGCCAGAGCCAAGCACTGGCTTCCACGTCATCTAACTTCCAGAACTGGAGAAATAAATTGCTGACACATTTAGCCACTTAGTTTATTGTATTGTATTAGTGTATTCCCAGTGGATTAAGGCATGCTGCATGGTCTAGAACACGCTCCTCTTTCTTCTTTATTCTTCACACCCCCATAAGTACATTTATTATCCATGGGAAATATGCTTAATTGTGTCTCATTATGGTTAATTTGATTTCAAACAGAAGTGGCTGGCTGGAGTAGGGGAGAAGCTAATGAAAAGTCTCAAAAGTATTGCAAAACATTCAAAGGCATAGAGGTATAAAAACCAGGTATTATTGTGTTTTTCTTCTTTTTTTTTTTTTTTTTTGTACTGGGATGGAACTCATGGCCTTGTGCTTGCTAGGCAAACGCTCTACACTCTACCACTTGGGCTAAGAAGGGCGGAGGGGTTGAAGGGAGGGGAGGGGAATGTGAAAAAAAAAAGAAGCAGCAAGATATTGCATGTACAGATAAAAATTCCCTATGATGAATGTTATCACTATGTATATCTAAAATGTACCATTAAAATAAAATTTTTAAAACCCATGTATTAAAAAATATAATAATTACACAAGTAACAGGAAAGTCAAAAATAAACTCCCTACATCTACTTCACTGCTCTTGACCCCTTGGGTTTGTGATTCTCTGAAACTATGTTTAATTTTTCTTGGAGGTAGCTCCATGCTCACTCTTCATGCACACACATTCCATCACACTGGTCCATGACTCTTCATGTTCCCTTTGCCCGCAAAGTCAGTATGAGTTGCTGAATTTAGATCCCCACCATTAACTGATTCAATATTTGTGACCCAAATCCAAATGTATAAGACAGTTACTACAATTGTTTCAGGTTGGATCACATTTATAATCTACTATATTTCAATTAGAGTGTGATCGTAGATTTGAGGTGGGTTGAAATTTGGAATTTCCAGCAATTTTTTAGGAATCGGATCGCCAGCAAAATGTCTACTATATATGGGGTAAGAAATTCAATAATATAGTTTACAACATACTGTGGTAAATGTTTATATTACTGATAAAATCCAGACAAGTTTAAAACATGTTACAATTTAGGTGTATCACCAGATGTTTAACATAATTATGCCAGATCTTATCCTTTAACATTATGCTATGGTTGAAACACCTTTTGTGAAGGTTGAAAATTTCCATGGAGTCTCAAAATATTGTATATGAAAGCAAAAAAATAGTAAGAATTCCTACAGTGAAGTAAATCTCCAACTGATTAAGTATAAAATGCTGCAAACAAATGCTCATAATTCAATCATTAGCGAATTAAAACCTTGCATTTCTTATTAACCTTCTATTGTTAGAACTAAGTGTTTGCTTTTAGTCAAATCTTTCCTGATTTGAAATAGCAATGTATTTCCTGTTTTACTCTCCTATGTAAAATGTAATTTTAGCAACACTGTGAATGTGAGTATTAATTATCTTGACGGATCTATTCAAAGCAGAAACCCTCAGTTTAATAAATGGACATTTTAACCTTTGTTAAGCACTAATAATTTTTTACTTGCAAATTTTCTTTCCTTCGGTTGGCATTAAGCAGGATGTTGGCACTTGTAGATTTATGGGGGTCTCTCCAGTCAATTCACTCTTAGCGTGATCATGACTGGATTTTGGCTGACCCAAAAAGTTACAAAACTTCCACATATTAATGTTGGTATTGTCTGAGACCTTGGCAGTTCTTATAACTCATCAAGGAGCATGAACATCTCCCTGCTGATAAGTCCTGTTGTCACCTCAAACTTTAAAACTAAGAAAAAAATCAAAAGGCACTATTGTCCTACCAAAAATTATTTTTCCAAGCAGTATTCCTTTGATAAATTTTCATCTCTCAATAAATACTAAGCAATTATTATATACTACACAATTTTCAATCTTGTTAGCAAGTTAAACTCATTCATAGAAATAAAGTCTCCCCAAGAAAGTTAATGATGCTATTAACAAGTAATTAATAAGAATTCACTGACTAATTTCATTAAAATCATCCTGTTTCAGGAATTTGCTTCGTACATATTTTTAGTGTCCCTACAATATTACTGCCATGTTTTATTAAATAAGCCCATATTTACAAAATACCTGGCATCTAGAAAGGGCTATATGAGTAATAAATAAAAGTAGTAAATCAAGTAAACAAAAATAAAATACAGAATAGTGAAGGTAGATACAGATTTGCAAATGTTGGTTTATAAGGATCCAATTTAAGGACGATCCTTTTATTTCCTCACAAATACTGCTTAGAAACATGACATGGCCTTAAAAATGGGGAGCAGATTCCCAATATTATTTCAATAATGAAAATGTGTAAATTCCCCTAATGGGCTCACTCTCCACACAGGACTCAGGACACACTGCATTATGGCGGTACTCCAGCCTGGCCCATCACCCACAGTCACTTCGGGACTGCGTTGCTCATCCTCTGCGTGGCCCTGGCTGTCACTTGCCTAGTGTTTCCCATGCTGCATCCTCCCCACGCTTCTTTTGGTCCTTTGAATGTGTACAGCACCTTTTTAGCTTAGAATGCGGCACTTCCCATTCACTGACTGGAGTGCTCTTGTACCTGTTGCCTCAAAAATGTTTACCTCCCTAGCATGGTGCTTCACGCTTATAATCCCAGCACCCTGGCAGGCTGAAGCAGGAGGATTCCAAGTTTGAGCCCAACCGGGCTACTTAGTAATTTACTGAAACCACGTTTCAAAAAAAAAAAATTTTTTTTTTTTTAAAAGGGTTGGGGTTACAACTTGGCGTGAAGGCTACAGGTTCAATCCTTAACAACGTAAAACAAAACAAACAACACCAAAACACACAGCTTTTCTTGACCATTGTAATACCACTAGCTTTCCCAACAAGAGGGCACTTTTTAATCATATGACCCTATTTAAAATTCTTCATAGCAACTATAACTATTTTTAAACACTTTTATTAGTAGCAGCCTGGGATTAGCATCCATATGAACCAAATGTTGTCTAACTTGGAACTCTTCATATCTCTAGAATTTAAAAGTATATGCTGCCTCCTAGTGAATTCCTGATTATTAATCATTAAATTCAAAAGGAACATAAGATTATTCCTTCAGATTAAGAAATGTATAATTTATTTTTGCCTATCTTTTAAATACTTTTTCTTTTCCAGACACAGTTTAAAAGAACCAAAAATATAAAAGGTCTGATCAATACTAATTAGATAATGTCTATCAACATTTTTATTAGAACAGATTTTTTTTTTTTCCTGAGAGTGTCATTTTTTTATTCTCCTTAACCTCCATAGTTTCTGGATCTGCAAATAGGTAAGAATCTAACATGTCTCCACAAAATGAATGAGAGACAATAGTTCCTTTTAAAAACCTCCATAGGGGCTGGGGATTTAGCTCAGTGATTAGAGTGCCTGCCTTGCAAGCATAAGGGCCTGAGTTCGATCCCCAGCACCACAAAAAAAAAAAAAAAAAAAAAAAAAAAAAAAAAAAAAAAAAAAAAAAAAAAAAAAAAAAAAAAAAAAAAAAAAAAAAAAAAAAAAAAAATCAAGTGTTAAAAACCTCCATTTCCTGTTGATGTCAATTTAAATTGGTGTTGTATGTTGAAATTAGAGAAATACTTTTTCCCCTCATAGGCCACCTCTATTAGAGGGCTTCAGACTTAGATGTATTTGGGAAAGGAAATATCAATATCATTTTCATTTTCTCCCCCTGAAATTATTTTCCAGGTAGTGTGCACATTTCGTTTTATACTCCCTGTTTGCTGTCTTCTGAGGATAATGAGACTGTGGAAGGTTCCCCTCTAGATACACTGATACTTGGGAATATAGTATTACCCTTGGGAGCAGATAACTCCCCATGGTTCATCTGTATTTATTTCAACATCTCTGGAGATACCTTTTACAGGCATTCCTCATGTTCAAAATTCAGCACAAACATCCTCTAGGGTCCCTGAGACTTTTCTGAAACAAAATATTTTCTTTGGTTGTGTAGGTGGAACTTGCTTTTATTTTCTTGAAAATGATCAGTTACATTTAAAACAAAATAAATTGCTCCTTTAGCAATAAAGAAAACTCACAGTGCTGTAGGTCACATAAATAATTACAAAATAGTCACTCATCTCTATGATAGCTTTCAAATTTCTTTTTTATATTACACCCTTCTGTGTGGAAACATGTGAAGAATTACTATCACTGTTGCTTGTTTGGGAAGCACTTTGCCAGATCATTAATTGGGTGGTTAGTATCCCTCAGGGGAATGTTTAACTGCTATATATATATATATATTTAACACATTTTTTCCTAGGGCAAGTGTGGGCATATATGCTATTTAAATCATTACAGGCTGTAACTTTTAAGAAAACCTCTTAAATGTAGTTTTGAGATAATTCAGAAAATTTATATTAATTGTTGCCCTTAGCAAGAATCTAAATATTGATCATTTATGGGCATATACTATCCCTAAGCTATATAAATATCAGGAAAAGAGATCATTGATTCTAACTTATGAGTTGGTCTGAGGATATTTTCCCCCAGTAGTCATGATAACAACAATTTTAAGTTGAAAGATGCGTAAGTGGGTTTGAAGAATTTTGCATAATGATCAACAAAAACCATACCTTGCAAATGAGACTTAAATTTTGGGAAAATTTCATTAATTCGATTAATTCTTTCTGACCTAATTATCATAGGAACAAAAGATATTTTTGAATGAAATGGCAACATTAAAGATAGCAGTTTTTAGATCTCTTATAGTACAGTAAATCATCAAAAAACTTTGAACTATATCATTTTGTCACAACAGAAATGAATGTCTTATATCAGACTCAAAACAGTGAGTTGAACGTAGGTGGGTAGATCAATGAATGAGATCAAAAGAGTAACTAAAGACTGTGTCATTCATGTTCCAGAGACTTTAGATACGGATTTTAACAGAATTCCAATTTATCCAGTCAAACTGACATAATGATCAAGAAAAATAAGACCAAGAAAATATTTGAGATCCTAAGAAAAATGATCCATAGATTTAAATTTTTAACTAATATTGACCTGATTCATGGGTCAGGTGTGGTGGCACATGCCTATAATCCCAGCACTTGGGAGGCTGAGGCAAGAGGATCACCATGAGTTCGAGGCCAAGGTGGGTTACATAGTGAGTTCTAGGCCAGCCTGAACTACACAGTGAGGCTTTGTCTCAAAACAAGCAAACAAACAAACAAACAAAAAATTGACCTGATCCAGTGATCTTGCAAGCAATATTAAAAGTGGTTCGTTTGAGAGAAGGAAAAGGATATAAGGTAGATACTTGAATTTGCATAAAGAAAGGAAAAGTGGCAGAATAACTGTGAAAATAAAGTAAAATACTTACTTTTCTTTCTTAAATTGATCTAAAGCCAATTTATTCAATATAATAACATATCTATGTTTTTAGGTAGAAGTCAAATGAATTACAACAGTAATACAAGGGATGAGAAGAAGGATTTAGGGATATTCTACTATTATAGTTTTCTTGTTCTACCTGTGAAGAGGCATACCATTTTTGAAAATAGACTTAGATTAGCTATAAATGTATAATGCAAACTCTAGAGCAACCACACAAAACAGGAATTGTAATTGACACAATGCCTGACACCCACAATTTAATTTAATTTGGCTCATGTAGAGATTAATTTAGCACATGTGGAGATTAAATCCATGGTCAGCTAGCTCCAAGGCAGGAACATCAAAGTACAGGGGTGTGTAGAGCAAAAATGCTTAGCTCAGGGTGGATAGGAAAAGAGTAGGAGAATAGTGTCAGAGAGGAATGGGCAAGTGACCATAAATAATACCTGTCTTGTGCCCTTTGTAAGCCATCCAGACACACTTGGAAACATGTTTCCCTAATTTGCTCAGTATTTCTTCATCCAGAAGCAGATATCAGGATTAATGGTCACAATGACTAAACCATATGTTGTTTGCAAGAAATCTACTTTAATTATAAAAACACATAGACATTAATAGTAAAGTGATGGAAGCAGATATACCATACTAACACTAATCGGAACAAAGCAAGATTGATTGAGTGATTTGAGATAGTAAATTTCAGAATGAGAAAAGTTATCATGGACAATAAAAGTATTACACAAAATCAAAGGAATCAATATTCCAAGAAAACTTTCTCTATAAGCACTAAATGACATCCGAATATTGTAGCAAAAGCTCATAGGACGAACAGGAGAACTGGATAAATGGGCAAAATATTGCATGTAGAAATTCAGTAAGGACAGAGCAGAACTAAATGCCATCACTAAATGGAATATAATGGACATTATTGAACATTTCATCAAATGCAGAATGTAAACTCACATAGAACATTCACCAAGACAGAACACATGTTGTACCATAAAATACACCTTAACAATTTGAAAGAATAGAAATACAATGTGTGTTCTTAAACCACAGTGAAATTAAAGAGAGATTAGTAACAGAAAGAAACTGGGAAATTCCCACATACTTGGGGATTTTAAAACACACTTTCTAAGCTTGGCATGTTGTTTCTCTTGTAATTACAACATTCGGGGAATTTGAGGCAGAAGTCTTGCAAATCTGAGCCCAGGATGGGCAATTTAGAAAATTAGCAAAACTCTGTCTCAAAATAAAAACTAAAAACTGCCTAGAGATATAGCTCAGTAGAAAGGCCTTGGGTTCAAACTTTAGTACAAAAAACATAAAACAACAACAACAACAACAAATGGCTTCTAAATAATTCATAAGTCAAAGAAATTACAAAAGATATTAAAAAGTATTTTAAACAAAATAAAATAGAAAGACAATTTACCAAAATTTATGTGATGCACTAAAATTAAGGCTTAGAAATTTGTAGCTTTGATCACAAAATTATAAAAGAAAAATTTCAAAATTAATAATCTAATCTTTAAGAGACTAGGAAAAAGAACAGGTAACTAAGTGCGAAGTAAGCAAGATAAAAGAAATAATAAAAATTATGGTAGAGAGCAAGGAAATTCAGACAAGAACATAATTTGTGAAAACCGACCAAAAAATAACAAAAACAAAAACAAAAAAAACCTCATTCTCTGAGAACAATGAAATCGGTAATTTTCTATCGGGACTAAGGAAATAGGTAAAAGGACATAAATTAGAGATACTCATAGAATTAAAATGGGATTACATGTTAGTAAATGCACTGTAAGTTGAAAATATCCTAAATTAAAATTGCATTTGCACACCTAACCTACCAGCTGCCATAGTCTAAAACAGAACCTCATAGCAGGGATTGTGCACCCCAGTATTTGTACTGCCTCCCAGAATCATGAGAGAGTATTGTACTACATATCACCATCTCAGAAAAAGATTAAAATTCAAAATTTAAAGTATGCTTTCTTCTAAGTGTATATTACTCTTATACCACCATAATGTAAAAAAATTCATAATTCGAAATAATGTAAAGGCATAGGCGAAACTTAAACCCATGTTACTAAGTGACAGAAGGAAATCTGGTAGGGTCATTGCTATAGTGTGGGTCTTGAGTATCACCTAGAGATTCATGTGTTAAAGGTGAGGTCCCGGGGGCGGAGCTACTGAAGGTGCTCAGAGCACTGACGGCCTAACAGGAGATTAGGAGAATAGGCATGGCCTAAAAGGACACTGTGGGACTACAGTCTCCCCCTTGTTCCCTTCCGGCTTCCTGACCACACTGTAGGTGCTTTTTCTGTCTCTCACTCCTGTTCTGATGTTCTCCCTCACTGCAGGCCAGAACCAACAGGACTGTCTCCCTCTCTCACTGCTGAGACACAATACTGAACACCCCCAAATTAAAAGTGAAAGATTTATTTTGGCTCACATTTGCAGTCCATGATTTGCTGGCTTCGAGGCAGGATGGCATGGCGGAGGGGAAGCTACTTGGCAGAGTTCCCAAGAAGCGGAGGGAGATAGGAGGGAGGACCTGGAGAAGTGGATAAAACCTTCCAGGGCATGCCCTCCCCTTCATCTTCCTTCCTTCCCTCCTTCCTTCCTTCCTCCCCTCCTTCCTTCATTCCTTCCTTCCTCCCTCCCTTCTTTCCTTCCTCCCTTCCTTCTTTCCTTTCTTCCTTTCTTTCTTTTTCTCTCTTTTTTTTTTCTTTCAGCTCATTTCCTTATAGCTTACATTCATAAGTATAAAGGAGCAACTTAGTATATGTCCTCATTATTTTGTCTGGAAATCTCTTCCCAAATCCAACGTTATATTAAGGACAAGCTTTATCATTCAAATTACCACCACAGGTAACAATAATTTTACCAAAGATATTTTTCTACTATAAAATGTGAGGTGCTGTTGCATCTAGCCCCCTATGAGAACTTTTTTGTCATGTTTGCTTGCCTTTCCCTTGCTACCCAATTTCAGAACCTACCCCGCATGTATTAGGTTTTGCTAAAATTTTTATAATGCATTAGTCATTTATTGCTATAATAATGCTTAACAAACCATCTCGAATTCAGTGGACTGAAATAATACTCTTTTATGTAGCTCACAAACACAGTTCAGCTATTTCGGCGGGGCTCA
This sequence comes from Hystrix cristata, assembly GCA_004026905.1. Taxonomy (NCBI): domain Eukaryota; kingdom Metazoa; phylum Chordata; class Mammalia; order Rodentia; family Hystricidae; genus Hystrix; species Hystrix cristata. Next base: position 88,251 of record PVJO010003647.1, on the reverse strand, counting down.
GCACTTCGATTGTACTTTTCTAGAGCAAGCGGGACACACACGTGCTCAGTAGTTGCTCGGCTCTTGGTTGATCATAGATGTTCTCAGCTGGACAAAATGAGGCAACTCATTTGTGAGTCACGTGATTCTTTTTCATTATTTTAGTTTATTAGTGCACGCGTGTTGCACATAATGCTTACATTCTTTGTGGGGAGTTGGTAGATGTACATAACCCATCTTATTTCCTTTTTCATCCCCTCTCCTTTCCCTCCCACCTCCCTCCACTCATCCCTCGAGCCCCTTCCTTTTTTGGGTATGTTTGCAGTGTACAGTGGTACTGTGGTTTACCAACTTAGTTTGTTTTGCAGTTTTGGGGAAGATGGCTGTGTTTGTGTCTGTGTGGGGACGATGGCTGTGGTCATGTTTGTCACCTGATGTGGACTTTGCAAACAGAAGAAAAATTTTGCTGAAAGCTTTTGTTTGTGAACCGAATTGTTTGCAAACAGAAGTGTTTGTGAATGCAGGTATTATTGTATCATGCTTGCACTCCTGTGTGTAGTTGGCACATGCATATAACATTTTCCACTTTCTTTCTCTCTTATCACTTCCCTCCCCCTTCCCTCCATCTCTTGATCCTCTTCCCCATTGAGAACAATCTATCTCCTTGCTTTCTATTCACTATCTTTTACTTTGCTCTTTATTTTTACTCCGGGTTTTTCATATAAGAGAAACAATGTGATATTTAAGCTTGCGTGTCTGATTTATTTCACTTAACATCATGGTCCCAAAATGCATCCATTTTCCTACAAATGCTGGAGAGGCTGTGGGGGAAAAGAAACCCCTCTGCATTGTTGGTGGGAATATAAACTAGTACGACAACTATGAAAATATGTTTGGAGATTCCTCAAAAAAACTAGAAAAAGAAATTTCATTTTACCCAGCGATTCCTCCTCTAAGTGTCTTCCCCAAAGAGTTAAACACATCATCTTACAGGGATACAGGCACGCCTATGTTTATAGCAGCACAATTCGTAATACTAAATTGGAAGCAGCCCGTACGACCATCAACAGATGAATGGGCAAAGAAAATGCGGTATTTACAAAACATGGAGCATAACTCTGCCCTAAAGAAAGACTCGTGTCTTTCATGGTCCAGCAGGCCGCCCTGGACATTTTCTTCTGGAACTGGCAGAAACTGAAGAGCAATAACACAGAACTGTGCACTGTTTTTTCACATCTCTCCTCCCCATGACAAGCACCCTCGCATTCCACTAGTTAAAGCAAATCACATGGCTGAGGGCAGAATCACAGTGAAGTGGTACTACCGACCTACAAATTTAAAGACTTGGATATGGAGAGAAAAATTTCTATGCTTTTTGTAATAAATTAGAGTTACTATTTTAAAAAAGGCCAAAGTTGTTAATATACACGTTTTGTTGGAACAGTCTTTCAAAACATGAATGAAATGAATGAAATTCTAAGGCCATTAGAATATGCCTTATGATGTTACAGGTTATTCCTACCTAATGTAAAGTAGGATACGGAAATTCCAAAGTCTACATAATAGAAATATGATAAGCATGCCAGAGGCAAAAAAGCTGATAACTCAGATGAGATGAGAGAATTGTATCCAGTCCTTGGTTAAGATACAGAAAAGAGCAGGGAACAAAGAGCAGAGATTCACTTTTTACTATAAAGTCTCTTGATTTTTTAAAGTTTTAGCGTTAATTAAAAATACATGGGGCACAAAAACGAAAGTACAAACACAGAGCTGGCAAACGGATGTGAAAGTGATCAGACGGCCTGAAAGAAGTCCTGGAATTTCATTGTCTACTGTGGGTCTCAACTTCACTGCTCTCAACAATCCACATTTCTCTTGAAACAAAAGCTCTGCCCTGAAATTTAGCCTAATTTGTAAGATTGCTAACATACCCCTTCTTTTTCTTGAAAGGTTATCTCGGCTTCTTGTTTTTTGATCCACTGGCGTGAGTTATTGTCATTGGTCATCAGGTACACACCTGTCTGCATTCCAAAGGTTTGCACTTATGTTGCCATCGCCACCGTCAGATACCACTTTGGTTCAGATGAGATTAAACCCAAGTTTCCTAGATGATTTTAGACTATGTGTATTCATCTCTTGTCTATGATTCTCCAAGGGCAGCTTTATTTTATTCTTCAACAACTTCTCATGCTCAACTGAAGCTTACTTTTGTACTTTACTGACTTACTCAGGCTCCGTAACCCAAATTTATTTTTTATAAGTTAGAGAGTGAACTAAGACACCTTCAGGATGACTTCTATCTGTACAACTCTCTATGTCCATAAAATATTCTATACTTAACTATTATGCTCACTCTGTTCTTCCAATTTACTTGATTTGCTGTATTGTTTTCACGTCCATTTCCTTGGCTGATCTCAGTCAAACAATATATTAAACAATACCTGTGTCTGGAGAAGGAAGCCAGGGCCATTGCCCAAATTAGAATTGCTTACCTCTGTCCTGCTGCAGTTTTTGAGTGACTCTGTGATTGATGTTATTAATGAACAGTCAGGAGAAAGAACCAAGTGCTTGTTGGCTATTTTAAGTTACATTTTGTGAACATATGATCTCTTGGAAAAGAGGCCCTGCCTGCACAACATTACTGCAATATTGTTAAAATATGTGCAACTTTCAGCAATTAATATAGTACATTATGAATGACAAGCATTTTCCTGCGATTTGATTTAGATTGTTAGTGTGGAACACTCTTTAATTCTCAGAAGCCCTAAGAAAGGCAGTGTGACAAAATATTCTAACACGTACAATGCGATACTCTAGCACAGCCCAGAATATTTACATGAAATATGCTCTAATCATACAAAAGAAACTTTCTATTTAGCACTGATAGTTTACACTCAAATCTATTTAGCAGTACATTCAAGCATATAGATAACATACGAGCAAAATGAGAAATAATACCATGATTTCAAGCTTCGCTGGACTAGAGTATAGAATTCTGAACTAAACATTATTAAATGCTTGCCACATAAATGACTGGGGATGAATTGTCTTTACGCTCCCTTCTTAAAAGCCATGAATGAAAATGTGCATGTCTCTATGATACAGTCACCACACTGTAACTCACATGCTTTACTACTCTGGTAAGTTAGAAGCAGGAAAACTAACAGATCCCCTGCCTATATATGCTCATATTTGGTTGTGAGGGCAATTCATAATCATTTATATTCCATCTCTCTTTCTCTCTCTCTCTCTCTCTCTCCTCTTCTCTCCTCCTCTCTCCTTTTTTTTTTTCCCTCTCTCTCCCCTTTTGAGATGAAGTCTTCTTCCTCTTGGCATGTTTCCCAGGCTAGCCGTCAGTTCTTGGGCTCAAGTGATATGCCTCCCTCTGCTTCACAAGTAGCCGGGACTACAGGTGTGCAACACCATTCCTGGCTATGCATCTCGTTTTCAAATGAGTCAGATCCAACAACCATTTCAATTATTTTTATGTTGTTGTTAAATGCTAGTTTAAGGTTCAGAATTGCAGTACTCTCCGTTTAACATAATACACTGAATTACTATACAGACACCTCAGAGACCAAAAATTTATCGATCAATTGGCTTCCGCTCTAGGTCATCAGAGTTTAACAATGGACAGCCTAGAAGCTGATGTTCCTCGCGCATATCATGTACTGATGAGTGACTCTGGATTATAGCTACTAAAATAGGGGGGCTCTGTAGGCCCTTGGTCTAGTTTTTAGATGCCAAGTCTTGATTCACCACCCAGAGAAACAGCACTACTGAGATTCCTGGTACCTGTGAGAAGTGTTTATATTGGGGCCAACTCAAGTTCATATTTCCTCTAGCACATTGTTACCATAATCTATTTATTAAGAGAGGGCTGGAAAGAAGGAGAGAGAGAGAGAGAGAGAGAGAGGTTTATTAGGAGCATATTTATCTATTTCAAACTCAGTTCAATCAATCTTCCTATTTATGGTTCTCTTGGTCACTTTTGTCATCACTGGGACAAAATGCCCACCATTTGGAACCTCAAGGCGGAGAGGGTTTATTTATTTGGCTGATTTTTAGAATCTGTGATAGGAAGCCTCTAAGATTGAGATGACATCGCAGAAGGTTCTGGCAGAGAGAAACTGTCCCTGTCATTGTGGCCAGGAAGCAGAGAGAGAGAAGGGAGGAGCAGGGCTGACAATACGTCCCCTTCCAGGGCATGTCCCCAGGGACGCACCTCCAGCCAGCGCCCACCTCCTAACAGCAAGTCAGCTGGAGCACTCCCATACTCTATCGCCTTCCAAGCACAGGAGGTTTTGGTGGCTATTTTAGATCCAAACTATAACAGTGGTTCAGTATATACACCATTAAGTTTTCTTCTGGTTCTTCTGTTAACCTAGTACACTATTGCTGACACAAACAAATTTGTCAGATGAGAGTGTTTAGATTAAAACGAGGTGTAAACTGATCCCTTTCTATATATACTTTGGCCTTTTTTGCTGAGACTTTTACCTTTGTGATGAAAGGCACTATGCAATTTATTAATCATAGGCTGGGTTTCCTTTTGTTCTTTACTAGACTATTTTCTCCTTAAATTTACTGCTTTCATGAATCTCCTTCTTGAATTAGAATAATATAAGTACTTTTTCTTAAACAAGCTGTTTTTAAAATGCCAAAGTGTAAATGCATTTATTTGAGAGGTACTTAAGTACTTTAAATTGTGAATAATAACAATACATTTATGTACTTTGTATATCTGAGTACCCCTCGGAATTATTTATTGAGCTTTGTCAGGCCACCACTACAATCTACGTATCGAGGGGCTAAAACTTAGGAAGCTCTTAAAACTTAAGTATTTAATGGACTTGATTCAGTCTTTTAGGCTCAGCAGGGTGTGAGCTAAGTGCCTGAGATGGTCAAAGTTACCATCACAACAGCAATGTCCCTTTCTTTCCTCACTAGGGAGCTAGTATGAGCACAGTCTTTGAAAAGGGATTTTTAATCCTTTATTCATTATTCTCTAGAAAGTACTCACCTGATAATAGGGTATAACCTGACAGTAGGATGCCCCTCTTCCCGATTTTAGGAGTCCGTTTATTCCTCCACCTGCTGCCTTTTCTCGTTCAGTGTGACATCGTCTTCTCCAGCCCCTGAGCACGTCAACACTGTCAATTTATTGTGTTCTACTGAGGAGACTCAGAGTGGGCAAGCCCCCATTTAACATCAATTTATTCCCAGGCACTGTTGGAACTAAAAGAAGCTAATGTTACCTCTTGAGATCATCAGAGCCGCACCTTCTGCATCTTAGAATTTATGGAAATTGATTAGGACCTTTCTGTGGTGGCTACACTGCTCAGTCATGAGAAGCGCTAAGAAGCACTGAAGGGTGATGCTGAGGACGCGCACGGCATTTATTTTTATTCGCTGGATCATTGTATTTTAGAATAAAGCAAAACTTACATCTTCTGTCATGATTCCCTCTCCAAAATTTTACAGGGATGTTCAAATTTCTGTTTAAAACTTTTGGAGCTCACTACAAAAACCTTTTACATTGTTGGGCCATTGGAATTTTATAAAGATCTTCTTATATTGAGCTGGAATCTCATGAATTAGATTTTCTCATTTCCATATTGAGGCAGTTTAAGAAACAGTCTAAATGCCTTTGTAAGTCATGACTTAAAAATGGTCCTCATGTAACATTTATTTAATTGATGCATTTATATAGTTTAATAGCAAGAACAATTTGGACTTCAGATTAACTATCTGTATATAATCTAGTGTTAATTCACTTGCATACTGTGAGGCAGAAAGAGAGACTCTGTGTTTGCAAACTGAAAGGGATGAAGTACTGAAGAAAAAAAAATAGACCTGTAACGTTTTAAAGAAGTTAGTGCAAACCAAAATAACAATATCCTGTTGTTATTTTTAAACCTAGCTAGGTCCTGCAGCTTTTGTAACTTTCCCAAATGAGAACAGACACAAAGATTATTACAATCCAGAGTTTTGGCTCTATTTTATTTAAAGTAAGTACCATGATGTTGAATTTTAACAACTTCCTGAGGGGGAGGTATCCTTTTTGCTGGTCTTTAATCACCTCCAAATGTTATTTATTGAGTCCCTGAAAGTGTTTCCTTGCAGCATCTAGATTTTCCTTTGAGATCTCATTTGTGCATAGCCCTCCATGGCGTCGTGCATGAGATCTGATGTGATCTCACCTGAAAGTAATACTGCAGGGAGCCATTTTGTTTTAGAGAAATAAACAATATTATCATGGAATGTTGTGGGGCATGGGTGTAATTTTAGAGGGAGAAGTATTTTTCTTTTGCAGAAATTTTTTAAAAATGAATTATGTTATCCACATGAAAAAACAAACATTTTAAAACATCCACATCCTAATTAAACCGAAACGAATCTTGAAATGAAGAGGTCAACCACTAAACGACAGAGAATTTAATTCTTTTCACCAATTTACTCAGTTTATTTAGCTCTGTGTCTTTTGTTTCCCTTCCAATGCTACTGCAACTTTAATTCCGTTCTCACAGGAGAGCTCAGGTGTGGGAAACATTAGAAACACACTGCCGCATCACTATTAGAAGGCTTTGGATTAAGCAGATCAAAGTCCTCACCTCAGAATTGCAGTTTTCCAAGTCTGCAGTCTTGTCTGACTGTCTGCAGTCTGTAACTCAGAAATGCATGAAAACGACATGAAATCATTCTGACAGTTATTGGTTGTTCACCAAATATTTCGAGACTCTGCTTTGTAAGGACCACATTTCCTCGCACCTCGTGTTTAGGTGGGGACAGATGATTACTCTGGCGATAGCTTATAAGCAGATGTCGACTGGGACGGTTTCCAGCAGCAATGTTTAAATGTGAGATGTCCCCGGAGGCTCACGCCCTCTCTAAGTCAGTGTGGTGCCATGTCACTGTGGGCCTCAGACCGGGAGTGAGAAGACCTGGGGCAAGGCTTCCTCCGCTTGACCTAAGATAGACTTACTTCATGAGAAGAAATAGCTCTCCGGAGCAATGTTTCTAAGTCTAATTCTCAAGTCTTTTTTTTTTTTTTTTGGTACTATATATATATATATATATTTTTTATGCAACAGAGAAAAATACTTAAAGGACTCCCACTGCCTGAGGTATATTGGATATACTAGATCTTTAAAATTGTCAAGATTATGCAATATTAAATAAGGTCCTATTCTATTCACATATTAGGTTTATTAGAGTGCTTATTTTTGTACTACCTCAGGAAATTTTATCAAGCTTTCTAACAAATCTATTTGAGTCAAATTCATTTACCTCCCTTGGTCAAGACTGACAAACAGGTGAAAAAAATTCTCACACATATTCTGAAAAAAATTCTCACATGTTTCTGAATTGATATGTCCATTCACTCACAGGTCTGTGTTTCAGTATTTACTGTTTGCCAAAGATAGAGGTCAATGCCCTAACATGTATTGTCCATCAAAACCCACCTGTATTGGTTTCCTAGGGCTGCCATAACAAAGAACTACAAACCGTGTGGGTTAAACAGGAGAGTTTTGTCATCTCACAGTTCTGCAGATTTTAATTTCAAGGTGGCCACAGAACTAGTTTCTTCTAATGGCTTGTGCATGCCTCTCTCCTAGCTTCTGGTGCTTTGCTGGCAATCTTTGATGTTCCTCTGCTAATAGGTGAATCACTCTGGTCTCTGCTGCCTGTGTCACAGGATGTTCCCTGTGAATGTCTTTGTCTCACCTTCCCTCCATTCACATGTGTCTCTACGGTCAAATCTCCTCTTCCCCCTCTTTTTGGAGGGTGCTGGGGATCAAACCCAAAACCTTGTTTATACAAGGCAAACATTCTACTGACACCTCCCAACCCCAATATTCCCTCCTTACGGACACAGTGATATTGGCTTAAGATCTGGTCATTAGGACTTTATTTTTAAAAGTAATAACATATGCAAAGGCCCTATTTTAAATAAAGCACTAAGAATTAGAACTTCAACTTACTTTTTTCAGAAAAAAAGGCTTAAATTATAATGCTCTCATTATATTTATTATCACCAATAGTAGAAGTGTTAACTGAACATCACATTACAAGCATACCAACAGTGGGCATTTGCAAAAATTTTAACTAAATTGTCGTTCATTAACTCTACAATGTGAATTTTATGAATTGTCACCCAAAGTATAAATTCCGTCTTTCGTTTACACTTGACCGAATCACTGAGAGATCCAAACATAAATTTAAGTTGATTGTTATGAATATCACAACTATCTATATAAAGGGTGCATGCAACTATGTGGGTAAGATTATGTTTCCTGTGCACCTTATGCTTAAGTGAAGACTTTATTTCACTCTATTTTACCTTCATATTTGAATAAAAATGAATAACTTATTGCAAACTTTGAAAGATTCACAAGGTCCAGTTGTCTTCCTCATTATTAACTGAAACTATTCATTCTTTAAAATAGCCGAAGGTGAGATCTGTTTCCAAAGTAGTTCACTGAACCAGAGCAATCTTTCCATGAAAGATAACATTGATGCATCATTTCCTTCTCATTCCACCAAAGCACTACTTTTCTTCTTATCTCTTCCTCAATGGGGAGTGATCAGTAGCATTCTGCTTGCTGGTATAAGCAGATAATGACAGAGAAGGAAACCAAAGTCTACTGTGTTTACAAGGTCTAAACCACCCCTGTCCAGCTGGCTAGCTAGTAGACAGGTTTTGTGTGTGTGTGTGTGTGTGTGTGTGTGTGTGTGTGTGTGTGTGCACGCGCGTGTGTGTGTGTGCGTGCTGGAGATGGAACTCAGGGCCTTGTGCTTGCTAGGCGAGCACTCTAAGCACTGAGCTAAATCCCCATTCCTTGTAGACAATTTTGATGAGAATACCATCCATGTACAAGTGTCCTGTTTGGCTACAGATGTTTCCTAGTTACAACTGCATAAATATTGATTGACCACCTTGATTGAGTCTACATTTTATTCATTAAGTGGTCACCAATTCATTTGACTACAAGTGTGAAACTCATTTTCCAGTATGAACAACGTACCAATGATAAGATGCACTTTTACACAGAGTGAAGAGTTGCATCTGTGAGTCTTTATTTACTTTATTTACTTTGCTATATATGTGACCCTAAATGCTAGGTTGCTAGGAAATAGGGACTCACAGATGAAACAACATCCTTAAAATGTTTAATTACATATAATGATAGATTTGCAAATTTAATCCTAAATGGTAACATTTGCAATTAACTGAGATGATTGTTTACCTAGAACTGATTACTTCTTCCATGAATGTTTAAAATAAGACAATGTGCTTGATTTTTAAAAGGAAATATTCAACACTTATATTTTACAATATGTTTCAGAACTGCCTGAAAATATTTCTGTGTAGTGGATTTGGAAATTATGTGCACAAAATTACCTTAAAAGATTCAGAAATGAGAAAATATGCTAACAGAGCTATTTTAGGCTTATAACTGACTAATGGCTATAAAAGAACTCATTTCATCAAAGTTCTGAATTCATATTTACCAAGAATATTCAATTTTATATCCAATGCTTGGGAAATATTTCTTCTTAAAACCAATAGTCTTGTGGAGTGTTCAGTTTAAATTGTGTGCGTAAATGAAAGCTGAACTTTCAACCTTTCCCAACTCCCTCAAGAAAAGGAAGAAATTGAAACCGATTATGTGAATGTAACCATTTAAGACAACAGTGAGTTTCAAAGTAACACAAGTGATCCTAAGAATTCGGGGCGGACCACAACTAAGAGGTTATGTAACCCGTTCCCCTTATTTTGGAAACAATGAACTTAATCCACCCCAGAACAGCAAGAGTACAGGAAATAATTTAAAATCTCACAGCCAAGATTCTGTGGATTCTACCACCCCACATTTCTCAATCCTTTATCCAGTGTTAATTGATGACTTATTTGTCTGCAAGGTAACGCTAATTTTAATACACTCATACTTTGGTCACTGATTGCTTTGCAATGGGTCAAATTTGATACTTGACACATTTTGATGTGAAATTTTGCAGTGGTACTTGTATTCCAGATGTAAGCTAGCACTTGCCGGTGTCCACTGCTTTGTGATTTGCTTTGTGTTTTCAGTCAAAACAATTTGTTTGGTACTCTTTCTTTTTGTTACTTATCACACCTCCTAGAACCAATTAATGATGAATACCAAAGTATCCTGTTTCACATTTTTCAGTGCACGGTTTCTCAAGTACTTGCCCATCACCTGGGGATTTTGTTAAAGTATAGTTTCTGAGTCACATTGTCTTTGGTTCCCTTAAAGAGTTTCTTATTTAAAGCAGGTTCCCAGCAATGATGAAATTGCTGGTCCAGGGACCACTCTAGGGAGTTGCAGTGATCTACAAACAAATTTAGATCTAGAAGTGCTTTAAAATACCAATTCGTGATTGAACACAATTGTTTCCTTAAATAGTTTCTTCCACTTCGAATAGTACATACTACTCTTTGTTTCATGTTCTCCTTTCAAGTATTTTTATTTATTCTTTCTTTTTTATTAGTACATGTTTCCAGAACATAACTGCATTCATTATGAGGAGTTGATACATGTACATGACACATCTTAATTTTTTTCTCTCCTCTTCTCTCTCCCCTCCATCTCTTGGTTTCCTCCCCTTTTGAAAAAGGTCTTTCTACTATTTCCCGTTATTTCTTTTATGTTGCTCTTTGGTTTATTTATATTTTGGCTTTCTCATATAAGAGAAACTATACAATATTTAAGCATGTATATATGATTTATTTCACGTAACAATAGGGTCTACAGGTGCATCCATTTTCCTACCAATGACTCGAGTGTTTCCTTCCTTGTGGCAGAGTGGTACTTCATTATGTATAAATAGCACATTTAAAAATATTCACTGGCCAGCAGGATTCAACTATTTTGTTCTTTCAGGTAAAGCACAGAGGATGGGAAACCAACAAATAAAATATCATGGAGTAGGGCATGGGTTTAGCTGACAATGTGTTTGACAATGTCACATCGGATGACAGGCCATGAAAATCTGAGTTAGCTAATGCTCTTATCGCATTTCCTTGGATTGCATAGTTGTTGTGCACTTTCATACATTAATGTCGTTCATGCCACTGTTGAGAAATTGGAGTTCCAAGCTGATGTTTATGGCCTGACTTTAGGTTGGTAGTTGGGAGGATAATCTTAGAGTCTCCTTTCAACCTTAATATTCAAGTATAATGAGGTAGGAAGTTGTTAAGGAGCTTACTTATATTCATATAACTGCCTTCTTTTAAAGAAAGAAATTGAGGATGTTTGATTCTAAGTGCATTTTGCAATATCTAACACTTCATTCCCACTCACACGGTCTTTACAATAAACCATGAATATATATATTGAAATTGGAGTGTGCACTTCATTCTTGATGTGGTGGACTCATATGGTCAGTTCAAGCAAGAACGCCCAGCTGAACTTAGTCGGTGTGGTTCTGGGCATAGAAGATCCACCTGAGGATTGCTGCCGACAGGAGAAGCTCTGTCGTGGCTGGTTCTCCTGAAGGGGACTCATCTGTTCTCATCACAGAAGGAGCTCAGGGACCTGTTGTCATCGAGAATGGCTGCTGTTGCTTCAGGGGAGCTCTGATCTTCCCCTCTGCCTTGAGAGTTGTATCCTGGCTCCATTATAGATTTCTTCAGTCTTTTAGTGCAGACACAGACTTGCACGGGACATTGCCGTGGGCTCTCAGCCCTTGATTGGATCTTTCGGGTCTCCAGTGCATAGACTGACGTTCTGCACTCTTCCTGCATTTGGCTTATGTGTGTGAATGTTCTAACTTGTACTTGTCCTGTATTAAATCTGCTCTCTTGCAAAGACTTAACTCCAGAAAAGTAACTAATACACTTGATAATATTGCAAATATTTTAAAGATATCTGTTCATTTTGCATCAAGTAGATGGAACACCTTGGTAAATAACATGTTACTTTCTAAATGTGTTATTCTATAGGTAGAATGATTAAAATGCATATTATACATATGAGTTTGGGATAATCGTGGAACACGTACTTTAGTAGATAAAAGGTTTTAAAGAAAATATGTTTTGTTCATATAAATCCCATATCTTATAATATGTTCTTGTTTTGCCATCTGGTTATACCTTAAAGCTCATTTTCTCTATAGCTTGAGATTTTTTACTACTGTTCTTCACAACTGATATTATTCAATAAGCTGTTACAGCCCACTTCCAAATAGTATGGTTTTTATTACAAAAACTGAATTTATATTCTCCAGAATTTTAAAAATTCCTTGAATATGTCTTTGAGAAGTGGTTCATTGAGTATGGATCTTCTCATATTTTGGTGAGTCTAGGAAGTTCATATGCCATTTCCAGCCTACAGAACCGAATGACTAAGTGTCAGTTTTTTTTAAAACAGATGACAGTTGTAGAAGTCATCTCTATTTTATTCTGTTAAATATTGTTTTGTCTCTTCCTCATCATCCTGTATTTTAAAATAAAATTGTGTGAAAACAGGCTTTTAATAACATCAGTCTAATTAATGTCTTTGAAATCTGTAATTTTAGACATGCATTAGTTTTCTATTTGAATGTGCCAAGCTAACCCTGTTACAGTGAAGATATTTAGTGTGATCATTGTACAGTCAATGAAAATCAAGTTTAAAGACTATCAAATACTTACATGAGTGAGACAAAAGGACATAGTAACAGATACTGTTTTCAGAAAATCCAATTAGAGGATCTAAGAGATTAATTTTTCTAGAGATTATTTTTTACTGCTGCATATATAGTTAACATGCCTCTTTAAGGATGAAATAATGAAATAAAATTAAATTTAGTAGCAGAAAGGAGATGTGAAAAACACTAAGCTGTGCTCTTCAAAGCAATTCTTTCTTTGTGGGAGCTTGGTCACCAGGAAAAAACAGATATAAAGTATGCTGAGCACTGTATTTGTCAGACACCATGGAGCTACTGGAAACCAGGACAGTTCTGGCCCATGAATTCACACCAGATAACACACCAGGAGCCAGGCACACACTATGTTGTATGAGTCAGAAAGCGGAAGTACAGAGAGTACAAAAAATGCATTTTTACTAGTTTTGAAGGAATGAGAGGGAAGGAATTAGATCTGGTGATTTAGGACTTGGGCTTGGAGTTAAAAAGATGTTTCAAATCCTGGGTTCAATATTTTACTAGTTGTGTAGTCTTAGATATACTCCCTAATCCTTTTAAAATTTAATTACTTTATCTTTTCAAATGAGACTTTAATAATGTACTGAGTTTATTCATGTCCTCCCCCAAGAAAGATATGTCTGTGCCCTAATCCCTAAAACCTAAGAATATTATCTTCTATGACAAAACGATAAATATTATCTTTCACAGTGGAAGGATGTGATTAAAGATGCTAAGAAGTGGAACATACCCTAGATTTTCCAAAAGGGTCCTCACTGCAATCCCATTTATCATTATTAAGAGAAAAGTAGAGCGGTTTGGGGAAAGACACATAGAAGAGAAGGCAATTTGAAGAGAAAATGGACCAGTGACAGATGCAGCTGGTATCCGAGGAACGTCAGCTCACCAGGAGCTGGAAGAGGTACGGAAGAGATTTTCCACTTGGGCCTCTATAAAATGCAGCCCCGCTGGCACCTTAATGTTAGATTTCTGGCCTGCAGAACTGTGAAATAATAAATTCTCATTGTTTTAAATCAACATATTTGAGGTACTTTTACTAGAAAATTAATATAAATAGCATCCATTAACATGAAACAGATGTTTTTGAGCATTAAATGACGACCCAGGTAGCTTGCAGGCTAACGTTACTGCTCTTTGCTATCCAGGAAGCAGAGCGGAGGGCGAGTGGAGCGCTAGCGTGCGGCTGCGTTTCTCTGTCCCTCTGGGAGGCAGTAAGAGAAGTTCCACAGAGTAGACGCCCATAATTTTGAAGCTTTTGTTTTGTTTTCCTGCTCGTTGTTCCAGAATTTATACTTTATTCTTTACAAAATAATATCAACTAACTGTACAACAAAAACAATCAAGGGAAGTTTCTCATACCAACCAAAAATATAAGAATTCACTGCTTTGGATTGTGGCCTCAATTTTCCAGCTTTTTCAGAAAAGAGAGATGTCGAAGGTAACAGAGAAAAGCGCAGGTATTGTTTTCTCCGAACTTGAGCAAATGGAAATCAAACGTGGCTCAGTTCCTAGAAGAAAATTCCCATAAAATAATTTACTAGGTAACCAGAGCTCAGAATGCTTCCCAGACCATAGCGCAAACCGTCAGTCTAGGTGAAACACAAAGCTCGTTCAGTGATAAAACAGACCCAAGAAATTCCCATCTTCGCCCTCGGACAGAATATCCTCATCAGCATGGAGAAAAACCGGCAGCACTTAAGTTTGAATAGCTACATGATAGCTGTACTTGCGGGTTTTCCTAGTCGAGGCGCTGCTGTCGCAATTAACACCTGCCTCAAATGGAAATCATTCCGCTAATATTCTCCACTAATGAAAAACAAATACTTGCTCACTTTAGCACATTTAAGAGAGGATGGCAGTTATAAGCCCTTTGCAAAATATTTAGAAGGAAATAAACTGAATTTGAGAAGATAATAGCAACTTAGCTGGCAAACACAACAGATGTGTAATTACTTGGGTGTGCAAGCCTCTCAGCAGTCTGTTTTCTGATCCTCAGGGAAGGCAAGAGGGCTACGAGGGGAAGTCGCCCTTCTCACGCACTTCCCAGCAGCTTCTTCAGTGTCCGGGCTATGAATGCACTTCTGTACAAGACTTCATTTCTTAGTCAAGAATGTGGGCGATTTCTGCTCCCAAATGAGGAGTTCTTCGAGGTGGTTGATCCGCACCTCTCTCTGTGCAGGCTATGACGCCATTCTTTGAATTCTTGATAGTGGAGCAATAACGTAACCACGCCAATTTCTAAACATCTATAAAAATCAAAACAAACCACACTGTGAAAAGAGAGAGAGCAATTTTGAGCAAATGGGAAAGGGAAGATGTTTTGCTGAAGGAAATTATTAGATTCGTTAAGCCTGTAATACTGGCCCTCAAGTGGCTATCATCTGTTAGAAATGTCTAGCAATCCCTGGAGGGTCTTACAGCAACATGAACATTCCTGAGGGCTAAGAATATACTGAGTTGGCCGGAACATTCTGAAAAGATGAATAAAAGCAGGACAACAAAACTAAACCTACATAATTTAATTGGTTGGTAGGGTGTCTATATATACAAAAGATTAATTAAAAAGTAATTTTATCTACTGTGTGTTTGGAAAACCATTGGACTGACGCTTGTAGCTTCTGGTTGAAAAAAAATTGCGATCAAGTACCTAAATTTTTTTCAACCATATTAGAGTCTCGTCATGAGAAATGGAATTTATAAACTGGTACCTAGATTATATTAACTTTAATACTACTGTAGTTTTCTAATTTTCACTAAGAACTGCAGATGACTTTACCCTCAGTTCTCACAGTATCATAAATAACATAAAGATACCATCCATTAACTCCATGTCTCAGATGTGTATTATAGGCACTGACACTAAGAAATATTACCTTGCCCACCACTCACTGATACCTCTGTTTCTGTATCAAAATTCCCTCAGTTATGATTTTTCGGTAAGGAAAAATTGATAGCAAGTATATATTCTACACACAGTATAAAAGCATTCTGAGCAAAGACTCAAGGAGGAAGTTAAAGGATAATTCACTGAAGGGGATATACAAAGACAAATATCTTCTCTATATAGTCAGTACTCTACGTTAGATTATGGAAGGTGTGTTTAATCACAGTGGCAAAACCCAAAGAATTATTTTTTTTTCCCCGAAGCCTAGGATTCTCCTTCATATTTTTTCTCTCTGGCGCCCATGGTCAATAAACCTAAGTTATTTTTTAAAAGCTGTCTTAAATATTTCTGTTACTGTTTTTCTGTATCTTCTACGGCACAAATTCCATTCACTTCAATATCATTACCATCTCTAGGTGACGGCCTTGGGATGGATCTCTGTAAGTCCCTCAGCAGGTCACTTGCATATACACCTTCAATGTATTTTCCACTTCTTCTAAGATCAAGCACAAAACATTCAACTTTATGTGCCTCTTAAATAACTTGTAGCTGTAGCAGAGAAAAACACTGTATTTGTAGATTAGGATGTGAAGATGTTATCAAATGACTATTACATAAGGAATCATGGATTCTGGTAAAAAAAAAAAAAAGGTGAGGATGAGTGTGAAGTATAGATGGAATTTGTATATAAAGGTTTTTGTACATTTATTTCCACTGAAGTGTACCCTATAACTCTCAGGTTGGTACCTTGGAAATACCTGGTACAGGTGCACTGCCTAGTACTGACACTCTGGTACCAACTAGTACTAGGCATATTACTTAGTACTGGTACTCTGGAATTGCCTAGAACTGGCAAAGTGATCCAGAAATAAAGACGCTTCAATAGAAAACAATTAAAGCTGTTTCTCCAAATTTTAAGCCAATATGGAAATAAAGTCTAAGTCAATGTAGTTTAATATTAGTGATTCTTTCCTAGGCTGCCTTTTAGTGATTGAGATAGGCGCAGTGCCCTGCCCAGCTCTGTGAGTTCCTCCGGTCATCTTCCACTTCACCTAGATCATATAAATATTGTGAATAATGATACTTGCTCTTACCCTGCCATCGTGGAAGAATGAATGTTGCTGTGTGTTTGAGATTAGGAGACATGAGATGGTATTCTATCATAGGTGGTGTTCTCAGTGTTATTAAATGCCCAAGGCTAATGCATTGTGCATATTTTAATTTTGAAATATTTTAAAATACACATAAGGTTTTATTGTTCATTGAATACATTTAAGTGATTTAGAAAATATTTCAAATGGAAAGGGGATCAAGAGACAGAGTGGTGGATGTAGAAATATTTAAGATGCATCATATACTTGTACCAGCTACTCACAATGAATGTAATTATTATATGTCACAGACATTATTTAAAAAAAAAAATAAAACTTATAGTGAGAATGGGGAAAAGGGATCCAGAGATGGAGAGAGGTAAGTGAGTGGAGAGAGGAAGGGGAATAAAGAGAATCAAGATATGTTAAGTACATATACCTACTCCCTAAGATGGATGTAAATCACATGTACTGCAAACATGTACTAAGGAAATAAGAAAATTAAAATTGATATTCATAATCATAAACATTGATATGTACCAGTTATCTTCAAAAGACTTCATCTTTTTTTTTTCATTTTTTGTTTTCTTTTCTTCAAAGTTGTACTTGCTTAGTCAAATAACACTGTTCTTTTGTAAATCACTACAGACATAATTAGTGTACAAATATTTCAGCCTCATTTTTGAAAATTCCCAGTCTTGCATCATAAAGAAAAAAAAAAGTATTTTTGAACACAAGACTAGGAATTTTTAACAGAGTTATTTTTTTAAAAATAATTTTAAAGACTTAAGTGTAGTCAATGAACAATAAAAATTTGGGTGAATAAGCATACATATAGATTATTCAAAAATTATGTATATGTTTGCACACATATGATTACATTCGTTTTGTCCCTAAGAAGTGTAACAGTTAAGTAGCTTCACTCCTCCTCCTTCCCAATTTTCCAAATCATTTTTGTATAGATCCCTAGCTATTTTATGTCCTCCAATCATTCTTACATAATTCATGTGGAATTATAACTACGTGACCTCATGTGTCTTCACCTGCGCCGACCCCAGATCGTATCGCTGCATCCAGAGAAACACACACAGGGAAATCAGGGCTCACTCTGGGCTCCCCAGGTGCCGGGCTCAGGAATACAGAGCTCTAAGATGCTATTTCAGTTGCTCATTTGTCGTTTCTGGAACGCAGGAGGAATGTACTTGCTCAGCGTGCAGAGAACGAGAGAACTGACTGGGTCGCAATCAACAGAAGAAGCTGTGTGTTCTCATTTTTCTGGAGTTCTGAAGCACACATGCTTGATTTTACATATTCTTATGAAGCCATACAATCCTCCCTTTTTTGTTTGTCTTTTTGAGTGTTCAGGTTTCTACCCAACAACTCTGCTCTGGTTGATCAAAATTACAATCAGAATCTTCCCTTGACATTGCTCACAACACCACCTCGTGGTTTGATTTTCCATACATAATGATCACATTCATCATAGGGAATTTGTACCTATACACAATATATCTTAATTTTTCTCTTTTTTCCCATTATCCTCCCCTCCCTTCAGCCCTTCATCCCCTCCCAATTTACAAAATGTTTGTTTCCTTCTTTTACTTCGATTCTCATTTTTTAAAATCTCCTTTTCCTTCCTTCTCTTCCTCCTGCCCCCTCAACCCTGTCCCTCTCCCCATATGAAGGTGTTCTTCCTACTTTGCAATATTTACCCTGCGTTTTGCTCCTTATTTACTGGGTTTCTCACACAGAAAAACAATGTGATATTTAAACTTGTGTGTCTTATGTATTTCCCTTAAAATTATGGTCTCACGGTACATCCATTTACCTACAAATGACTGGAATTTATCTTTCTTTATGGCAGAGCAGTACACCATTGTATATAAATACCACATTTTCTTTATTCATTCATCTGTTGATGGACATATGAGCTGTTTCCAAGATTTAGCTATTGTAAATTGTGCTGCTATAAACATGCATATACATATATCACTGTGGTTTAATGCTTTTCTCTCTTTTGGGATGATGCCTAGAAGATTACCTGGGTCAAATGGAACCTCTAGTTTTAGTTTTTTGAGGTATCTCCATATTGATTTCCATTGTGATTCCAGTTTACACTCTCACCAACAGTGGAGAAAGGTTCATTTTTCCCCATAGTCTTGCCAGAATTTGTTATTGGCTGATTCCTTGATAATAGCCATTCTTTCTGAAATGAGATGTATTCTCTGTGTTAATGTATATTTTTCTCAAATGACCAGTGATGTTGAACATTCTTTCATATAGTTATTTGCTGTTAGAATTTCTTCATCTGGGAAGTGTTTATTAATTTCAAATACCAGTTTTTGGATTGGTTCTTTGAATTGGGGGTCCAATTTTTTGAGTTCTTTATATATTTTAGATATTAGTTCTTTGTCTAAGGAAGGGCTGTTAAAAATTTTCCCCTGGTCTGTGAGTTATCTTTTCACTCTGTTGGTGATTTCTTTTGCTGTGCAAAAGCATTTCAATTTGATGTGATCCCAATCAGCGATTCTTTGTAATATTTCCTGTGTAAATGGAGTTTTGTTCATAAAGTCTTTGTTTACACTTATGTCTATAAGAGTTTTACCTATTCCATCTTCCAGGAGATTAAGTGTTTCTGTTTTTATATTTAGATATTTGCTCCATTTCAGTTTTAGTTTAGTGCATAGTGAGAGATATAGGTCTAGGTTCCATCTTCGGCAGGTGGAAAGCCAGCTTTCCCAGCACCATTTATTAAAGAACTATCTTTCTTCCAGTAAAGGTGTTTGGCTCCTTTGTCACAAACAAAGTAGTTGAGTGTGCACATGATGCACATCTTTTTCCTGTGTTTTCATGTGTTCATTTTACTGTGTAATTCTGTATCCCACTTTTCTTATAAGGTGGTCAGTCATACTAGATTAGGTCTCAACTAAAAGAGACCTAATCTTCACTACCCATTTTAAAGCCCCATCTCCATATGCAGTCGTATTATGGTGTATGGGAGAACGGGGGTTTGACAGTGGAGTTCTGGGCAAGCACACTGCAAACCTTAGACAATCAGTCTTTATGAAATGCCTGAATTAACTTTTCTTTCATTAGGCCAAAAGAAAAGTAAACTGAACATTAACAACAAAGACAGTAAGAAACACAGAATAATCACTAGTGTTTAAGTGTTATACTTTTTTCTGGATTAGCTATCCTTGTCCTTTATCAATGAAGTCAGTGAGGCCTCTGCTTTACATTTACTTTTACATCACCTCAGGAAATCTGCCCTTTAAAACCCCAAATTATACCAATGATAGTTTAATTTGAATATGACTAATGTACCGTGTCTGTTAACAGTGGTTTTAACATTCTGGCATTTGACCCAGGATCTGTTTCTACAATATTTTAACTTCATATAAGCAGAACATAACAGGTGATTTTTCTAAAGCCTATGAAGAAACACAAAGTGTTTTCTTTTTATTAATAACAATGGTGATATCAGCAAATTCTTCCACCTTGTTTTCTGTGTGCCAGTGACTATTCTAAGCACTTTATGGGCATTTGGTCTTTTAATCCTCTTGTGGAATTTAAAGTTTCTGTTCTTGAGAAATGCAACATTAATTTTTGAACTGTCAAGCGATTCCAGGAAGGGAAATTTAAATATGCTGTGGCTTGTTGAATATATGAGCAACGTTCTCTCAATTTAAGACTATCTTGAGGAAAAATACGACGTTTTATATTTCATTCATGAATTTTAGTCATTTTTCAACTGGAGAAAATAGAGTGGTTACACTAATGAAAGACTTAAAAATTAAATTTATTTCTCTCCTAGACATTATATATGCTTATGAAGTGATAAATTTTTTCACCTACTCTGCACTAAAATGCTCAGAGAGAAGAGAGATGGTGCTAAAATTAGTTGAAAATCTTAAAAATAACACACATCGAGGTAACAGTCTTGTCCAATGTCACAGTGCTGGAACTTAGAGTTCTGTAACTCCAAACTGCTGAGGATTCGCTGCCATTGTTTTATTTCCTATAAACTCGAAGAAAAATATTTCACGAATGAAAGAAATTGGTTAAAAGAAAAACGATTGAACCAAAACACACAATATTATTGACAGGCCATTTTGTTTACAGAACATTTTGTCTTAGCCACCAGCAGGTGATAAAGGTTTTCCTACTGTAAGCACAATACTCTGTAGTTGGTGGTGGTTATCAAGGAAAATGCCTGAAGACTCACATGAATAAAACAAAAATAGTATATTTCAATTTAAGTAAACTTTAGAGAGCACTATATACTTAATTCTTACTCTGTGATAGTTACAACTATAGAACTTTACTTGGATTTCTTAAATGTTATGCAAATGAGTACTTTTTAAATTGATTTTTTATGTCTATGTAATTTATCTTCATACCCAAGAACCTTAATATAGCTATTTTTTAACTTTCTAGTTTTGATGAATGTAATAGCTCGTAATTGATTTTAACATCTTCTGAAATGTATCATAAACAACTAATATATTTATGGCTGTAAAAGATTAATTTATGGTGTCACTTTGCTATATATAAAATTTCATGGCCACAGAGACTTGATCCTCTTATTTTTCATGGCTTTGCATTCTCCTGTCTCACTTAGTTTACAAAAACTTACTAAACAGAATATTATTGTAGATTCACTAAAGAACTTTGCCATGTTCTTTCCTCTTTTCCTTCATATGGTCGTCCTGCCCGTTAAATCCTTCCATCACTTTCCATTTGAGGAAACCCTTCATAAGAATGAAGGACCAACCTGTGTCACTATTTCTATGAAAACTGCCTTGATCTCCAAATAGGTGACCTCTTATTCTAACTCCTGTAATTTTGAAGTTGTTGTATCCTCATGATAATAATCACATATTAAATACTACATCTTTGTGCAGAAATTATCTCTTGTATCATCATATAGTTCCTTTTTTCTTATCATATGAATCTGATCTTATCTTACAATTCCATAGAATTTTAAGCACCATGTCATAACATGAAGACATTTTCAAGAAACACTTTTGAAAGGAGGACAATTGTAAAACAGGAAAGAGTAAAACATGACATTTGGTGTTCTACCCTTCCCTTCCTAAAATATATAAAAATAATTTGCCTTTGTGGGATATAGCTCCCTAAAGGGATAGGACAGTTTAATTATCTAATGATATATTAACAATGCTCATTTAAAACCAATTGGCATGTATTCATTTCTTCCACATGTAGATTAGGAAAATAAAGAATTGGGTAAGAAGAACATCTGTGCCTTAATGATTGTTCAGTCTATTTGTAAATACCCCTCCAAAAGAGTGAAAAATTCCATAATTGATGCCTACAGGAAAGAGAGAGAAACATCTAGATTGACAGGGGCATCAGAAACAATTTCAGAAAGAAATGACATGTGTTAAAAATATTGAAGGATAGAGATGGATTTGCCAGTCAAATAGGAAAATAAAAAGCATTATTTCTGAGACTCGAGGGGAAGCATACCAGTAGGTAGTAAAATGCAGGATGCAATATCTGGAGAGAGATTATGGAACGAGAAAGGAACAGTGTGACCTGGCTGGGGAGGAACCAAGGTTCATACTAACAACTTTGGCACAAGCTTTTATCTTATACAAGATGAAGTGCCATTAAAAGTTTTAAGCCGGAAAGTGACTTGATCAGATATACATCGTGTTGAAGAATAAATTAAGGCAACAGGATTGTTTTGGAGACCACAGCAAAGCTTCAAGCAAATACATGGGGACTGAATGCAGGTAGGAGTAATAGGATAGAGAGTGTCATCAGGGATGGCTGCTCTTCGCTTCGGGGAGCTCTGGTTTCC
The DNA here is from genome assembly GCA_004026905.1 of Hystrix cristata. Classification (NCBI taxonomy): domain Eukaryota; kingdom Metazoa; phylum Chordata; class Mammalia; order Rodentia; family Hystricidae; genus Hystrix; species Hystrix cristata. Next base: position 65,795 of record PVJO010003647.1, on the reverse strand, counting down.
ATCTCCGCTGTGAGTGTCATATCCTGGCTTCAATACAAATTCGTCAGCCATTTAGTGCAGACCTGGATGTACATGGGACATTGCTGTGGGCTCTCAGCCCTTGATTGGACCTGTCAGGTCTCCAGTGCACAGATAGACATTCTTCACTCTTCCTGCATTTAGCGTGTGTGTGAATGTTGTAAGTTGTAAATGTCCTGTATTAAATCTGCTCTCTTGCAGACCATTGACTCTAGAAAAGTAACTAAAACAGATGGTGAACCTGTGGCATGTGTGCCACAGCGGGCTGTTTGTTATCATTGAGAGCTCTAAAAGTTTCACCATCACTGAATGAGACTAATAGATCTAGTGTGGGAAGGATAGGATCTCAGTCACTTTACTCATCACTGGGACAAAATACCTGATGCACACAACTTAAAGGAGAAAAGGTATTTTTAGGCTCACAGTTTCAGTCCATGGTTAGTGGACTCAGAAACAGAATAGCAGAGGGGCATGGTGGAGGAAAAGTGGCTCACATCATGGTGATCAGTGGGCTGAGGAAGAAAGGAGGAGACAGGTACGAAAAAGGCACAATGGATTGTGGTCTGTAAGCTTATGTAGTGGCCTGTAAGTTTGTGTAAGTTTGGATAAACTTTAATAAAAATCTACTTAAAAAAAGAATATATTCTTCCAGTCATGTCTCCAGTGACCCCAACCAGATCTCCAACTCCTAACTGCAAGTCAGCAACAATATCCATGACCCAATTACTTTCCAAAAATATGAAGATTTTTGTGGGCATTTCAGAGCCAATCCATAACAGATACAGTTTTGTATTGGTTTTTTTAAAGTGGCTCTTGAAAATCAGGAAGACCTGTCCAATAAGAGTGGCAAATTTTTTTTCTGGCATCGGTAGAGACTCAGCTGGAGACATATATTCATAAGTGAAAGCTATATGTGTGGAGGTAAAACAATAGAAGATGATGAAATGAGTCAGGATGCTTCTGAAAGAAAAGAGGGCTAAGTATACAGGAGGCAGCAAAGAAATCTGAAAAGGATTTGGAGTCAGAGGAGAGTTAAGTTACAATGTGCCAGAAAAACAAAGCAGAGAATTTTAAAGAGAGTCTCCACAGGGCTTGACACTATGAAGAATACAAACAAAGAATCAAGCAAGGACTTTAAAGAAACCTGTGGATACGATGGATCTGTCTAGATGTCAACTGTGGTGGTGATTTCTGGGGTGTATAGTTATATCCAAATTAAGCCAATGAGAGACATTTGTACCATGTACAGCTTTCATGTACCAAGTATACATCAATGAAGCTTTTCTTTAAGAAAATAGAAGTTTGCCATATAAAACAACTGGCTTTCAATTTTGACCATGTAATTCTGTAATAGTTACCACTTAGTTCAATTTTGAAAAATCCTACTCTTAGCTGTGTCCAGACCAGGAACCTTTCAAGACAGAAGATGTACCATTGAGCATATGCTCATATTATCTAGCCAAACATTACACAGACAGTATTTGTCATGGATCTGTTTCCTGTCTAGTTGTGGATATTTGCAGATGTTTTAAGAAGTTAAATTACGAAATCTGGTCATGGAAAAGTTATTCAACTAGGAAACTTAACTCTCATTTTCCTTCTGGCAGGGTGGTTTCATTTGCATCAGGAAGCTCTGATTTCTGTCCATTTGTACCCTGTGGCGAGCAGTATAGGTGAAACCTAACGAGCATCTAAAAACTAATGTTTTTTGTCCTTGACACAACTGAACTTATCTGTGTCAGCAGTTAATCTTCCTAGGGTAGCTCCCAGGAGATCACAGATTGTCACACAAAGCAGAACCTGAGAAGTCTTTATGTGCCACTAACTGATCAGATTATGTTATTTATTCCTGTCATTTTCCATTCTTTTCACTGCTACCAGGCCGTATAATAGGCCGGCAGACAGCTCTGCATTTATCAGTGTTCCATCTATACAAAAAGGATCATAATTTAATGGAACTCTTGTAACTGCTACGATGACTGTCACGAGGCTTTTGCTTGGCTCTGTTTTACTGATTCCATCATTCGAAGAGCTCTGAACAACCCTTCTATTCCTAGAAAGTCCTCAGAGTGTGTGGAAAAGCCTACGATTTTATTACTCAGCGTAAGGCAATTCTGCACAATGTACGTAAAAAACTGTAATGTATCTCTACTCTTACGCTATTGTTTCTTTTGTGTTTATTTAAATATGCTATATAAATTTTTTATTTACAGATAGTTTTCTTCTATTTTCCTGAAGCTAAAGAAACTTCAAACTAAAACTTGTGAAGTAGCATTATTGGAGTGAATCTCATTTATTCACATTCTTCCACATTACTTTTTATCTCCTAATTGCTCTTCAGAGCTTTATTCGAGATGCACACAATCTCCCACCAAGTGTGCGTCCCCTGTTATGATTTGTATGGCCAACATGGTCAGCATGTACAAAGTGTCTGTAGCAATCTGATTCCTTAGCTGTGGTAATTGAATTCTCCATGTAATTACAGGTGGTAATGGCATTTTAAGCACCTTACACAGGTGCTGCAGGGTTTTGTTGTTTTGTTTTAATATGAAGAAACATTAACAAAGTCTGAATTCTTGGAATCATGCCAGATTATAGAGGTGCTTTGCAACTGTAAATAGCTGTTTCATTCTCATACTACCTACCTCAGGACAAGAAATTTCCAAAAGGAGATTCAGTGTTTTGGGTTGTACATACCATGCAGGGAAATTAAAATTCTATTCATTACCAAGCAGCATTAATAGATGTTGAATCAGAATCCAGTACCATGTGGATCATGGTTGCCCTCTTGGACACCAGGTGACTGTCCAACCGGAAAACAACAACAACAACAAAATTGTTCAGCCCGTTCTGCATATGCTGCATTCTTAAGGCCAAAATGTGAGTCTGCGTGTGTGTGTGTGTGTGTGTGTGTGTGTGTGAGATCTCAGAGCAAAGACATCCATCACTTGACAAACACACTGCATGTGCTTGCCAATTTACCTCAGTAAAACAAGGGCAAATACGCTTATTGCACAGGTTTTTTGTTAAAAATTAAGTGATAGATTCATGTACTTTACCGATACTGTTTCTAGCCAGTGTCAGGCAGCTCACAGTGACGGAAGCTGCCGTTATAAAGGAAAAGCAACAGAGGAGAGAGAGACACAGATGCAAGCATTTGCATACCAACCTAAAATAATGTGCAGTTGCACACACTGAAAACACACGGGTAATATTGTTAAGGCAGGCATAAAAAAAAAGATCAACCACATGTGTACACTGAAAATTCTAGAATTTGTCAAAGACGTTGTGACAAATGTGAAGGGTGCTCATTTAATTCATTTTTAACTTTGCATTCAAAGTGCAGTTTTTGCTAGGCTCATTTCTTAATGTAATGGGAAAATACACACCCAGCTCATAATGCTCTTTTGCCTCATTACTTATGTACCTTTTTCCCTCTGGTAAATGTCAGCCAGTAAAATCGAAAACATATTTTGTTCGGTATTTAAGATACAGCCAGACATGATTCTATGTGTCTGAAGGAGGCACTGCGGTTCTTCAGTTCTCTCTGTCCCTTTCCCCACATTTTCAACAGGTCCGACTGTCGGTGCAGATAATACGGGCTGTCCTTGTCTGAGGGTGGTCGGGCAATCCCTTGACAGAAGCGAGATTAAGGAATATTTGACCTGCATGCCGGGAAACTGATGGTATTTCTGTTGACATACTCATCTTTTATAGGAGAACTTCAATTCCCCAATCAATGACTGTTCTTGTCTTATGCGTCTCATAACAAGAAAGGTCAGCAGAAAACAGGAGACTGGCGAGAGTTGGTCATTTTCACAGAATCCCGTGATGCAGTGGCTGTGCTAAAAGCAGACACAAAAGCAATACTCATTTTTATCTCCTCTATTTTAATGAAGATTGAATTAAAGCATTAAGACAGGGATAAGTTAGTTGGCTTCATCTGTTCAATGATTCTGTCTTTTGAACTACTGAGCACACAGGTTCTGTTTTTCAAGGCATATTTAAAAGGCAATTATTGAAGCTGCAGACATTGCTAGCTATTAGCAGCCTACTCATCTACTAGGCTGGAAGTGTTTTTAGTGTTATCCTACTCTACAAAAATGGGATCAGTGAACAATAATAATTCTCTGGTTTAGCTTTTGTAAGTAAAGCTGATATCCACCCCTCTTGTCTTTATCTAAATGAAACAAGGGTTTGAATAATTTATTTCAGTTACCATCACTCTTGTTGTCTATATTACCCTAACTATATCACCTAGACATCACTTCTTTTAATTTACCAAGTATATTGATAATACTGAGTATGAATACAAGCTTAGTACCTGGTGCTTTGGGTCTCAATTTAGGGAATTTGGATATCTGAACTTTTTTGTTCACCACCCAACTAATACTCAACAAAGCTAAATAAAGGCTACACACAGTCAGTCCAGGTCTCCTAGTTGCCAAATCAGTTAAACCCTGTTAGGAGGATTAAGCAATCAATTAGTCATCTTTTGTATTTCTCTCTCATTAATAACTCTGCTATTTCAGTTAATTATCCTGCACAGCATGCTCTGTTCCTGAAAGATGTTGGATCCAGACACTGCTCAGTAATGAGAAACATCTACACATAGTGCAATTGTTCAGGAATTACATATTTTATGCTTGACCTCTTACTACATACTAAAAAGGTAACAGAAATACAAGACAATATTTTTGTCTCAGAATAGTTTTTAGTCTCATTAAGAATGCTAACTACAATGAAATGCAATAGAATAAATTCTGGACTGTATAAATAAAGTGGTTTTATTTTATTTTATACACTAGAGTACAGGGAAAGCAAGTACTTTGCAAGGTCAAGAAATGAGCAAATAGTGACCCACGGGCTATAGCAAAGATGCAAGGCAGACAAGACAGAGCATGAATATTTGGAAGGAGGAGGAGATAAACTTTGAAAGTTCAGGTAAGGAAGCTTATACCTTGTAGCAACTATAGAGTTCTTTGGGCTTAGATTTAGCACGGAAAGTAACCTGAGCCTGTAGAGATCTATCAGTAGAGAGGATGATGCTGAGATTGGTAACCAGCAGTTTGGACTTTGGAGTACATCATTTCAATGAAGAAAATATCACTAAATTTTATGCTTTAGTCAAATAACTCAGGCTTACCCTCTACTTCCTAGCAGTGATAATAAATAGTCTTATTTTTAGAGGTTGGGAAAAGGGAACCTCATCATTTTCAACATTCTTGCAAAAAATTTGAAGTGGGAAGTGACTTCTACTCTTTAGTCCACAGCGCTTGTATCCGATACAGTTATTCAAGCCTATATGGTCCTTTTAAAATAGTCTGCTGCATCCATCTTTTTGTTATAACTATAATCACATATTAATTATGCAAAATGATGGGTTTCGCTGTGACATTTCCGTATGTGCATATAACATGCTTTGATTGTATCCTTCTTGTTTTTAACTAGGAAGTTATGCTCTTTCTCTGTGCGTACATTGTTCGTGCATTGTGTGAAGACTTATTATTGTGTTCTGAATCCTTTTGCCATTTGGGGCAGTGTGGGAGTGAGAAATAGTTCCATATCACTCTAAGAAACTCACTTGCTGAAATAGTGTTTGCTTCATTGTGAACCAGTTCTGCTTTCTTACCCCTAAGTACTAACCTTTCTCAATTAGCTTATTCTCACCAAAGCCTGGAAGTGGAGGTAGGTGTTCTGATTTCTCCCATTTTCTCTCTATAGCCCATCTTCACAGCAATAGCTGCTAATTCAACAGCCCAGACTCAGAACAGAAAGCTTGTAGGTCTGAGGGTCAGATCTACAAGTAATTAATTCCCATCATCTATATCAAGCAGAATAAAGTAAAATTAGCAACTTAGTAATTACCCTGTCACAGGTGTTTAAGCAAGTTAATTCTCGTCAGCAGGATGCAGTGGATGAGAAGCTACCTGGAAAGAAGGAATATAGTAAAGGCCATGGCAGTAATCCACAGGTGACTGCTGAGACACAAGCCTCAGACGATTAGAAAGTGGCTTTCTGCAAAGTAACTGAGGAGACGCATTAAGTGGAAGAGAGGCCCATGTTGCAAGGCTGTCAAAAGTGTGGGTCAGACAAATTTTTTGTCTTCCACATCAGAAAATAATTATTCTTATTAGGAGAGCTTCTATAAAACAAGAGCTTGACATCCAGGCTCCTTGTTATTTTCACTTTCCTCCTCTCCCCACAGGGATTACTGCTGTGAGATTGTCAAACAAACATGTAAGACCTGGCGAAGCACTTGTAGCCTGGAGCAGGAGAGAGCAGTTTCTAACAAGCTGTGCAGCTTCCATATGGGAGTCACAACAATTAGTTTCTTTTTCCTAAGACAATCTGTATTTAGCATAGAAAAGCAGTGTCACTGTGCTGAAATAGCTGAGGGAGACAATCTGGATAACAGGGAAGATGGCATCTAGCTAGGGAGATACATGGACTGCAGATAAGGTGAGAAATTGTAGTATATCTGATGCCAACTAAGTTTAGACCCAGAGGTGGGAGGGATGAGGGAGAAGTTGCTAACCATGAGGTCACAGACAAAAAGGTAGAAAGAGAACATGAAAAGATTGAATTTTTTTCTATTTGCCATAATGTGTTCAAGAGAATTATGAGTATACTTTCTTTTGACCCCAAGCTTGTGAATGGGAACTAATGAAACATTGAACACGTAGTGATAGCAGAACTCAACACTTACTCTTCAATTGAGCTAAGAGACTTAAAATTCATATTAGTTGTGTAAATGAGTCTTAATATACAAGCTTTATAATGTGTAGTATCCCTGCCTCCATCTACCACCCTTCTGGTGTAATGAGAGTCAGCAGAAAGACAGACCACAGAAGTGTTACCAGTGAGGGTTTTGAGGCATCAATCTATTGAGAGACAGACTTGGAAGGTGGACTACTCAGTGGGATTCTTTAGTCATTGGGAGTCTAGATAACTGTTCTCATTTTATTTCCGGGTTCATGCAACAGTGTATTTCCCCATTTCCTTTGAAGCGAGTGATGTTCTTACTTTGGCCACTAACGTGTGCGAGGTGCTGAAATTCCCTATATCCCCCTCCTTCCGTGAAGTGCCATTAATTGACTCCGTGAGACAGCGTGGTGCTCTGGTCTCACTACTTAGGTGTTGGAAACTCACATCAAGATAAATCCTATGTCATCCTGGCTCTACACTGAGCAGAGGTGGTTCATTTTGGACAGATGGTAGATTGAGAAATAATTTCGTGTGTGTGAAGCCCTTCTAAGAATTGGAATTCATTATTCCAGCATGAGCTAGTCTGTTTTAACTTTTACAGCTGGCAAAAAAAAAAAAGAAAAGAAAAATTATTGTTCACATTTGGAGGACCCCAAATCAAATTTTTGAAGCTCTAGAAATTTGAAATAAGAACAAAGCCAAACTGGAGTCAAAAGCAAGAGCAGGCCCAGAGTGTGTAGACAAGTCCTGGTTTCAATACCGTGTCTTCGACAGACCCACATGTCTCAATATGAACTGCCATAGGGAAATAAAGAGTGTCATTAATTATGTCTGTTCACTTTTAACATGAAGAGTATCAGAATGTGTATTAGGTTTCATGTATACATCATTTATATTCCACATGTCATGTGCAAGTTAAAGGCATTTCAGAGAAAACACAAGAACTTACTCTAAAATTTTGTTAGCCCTATACCTTTTCCAACAAGGATCACAATAGTTTGAATGTGATGTCAAGTGGAACAGGAGTACTGAGGAGGAATCTGGATGGCACTGAGTTCACCATTAAACTAGTAGCATCCATCAAGACACTGAAGCATTTGAAATGAACATTTCTATTTGCTGAGAAAACTATAAATAGAAAAAAACTTTTTGAATACATTTTCCCAGACTGAGTCTGTGATTCTCTTGTAAAACCAAAATATATCAATGACTAATCTAACACTTTCTTGAACTCATAAATTTCAGAAGAGGAAATTGAGATAGCCTGCAGTTTCGGATGAATTGAACTTCAGGATGAAGTGTACTTTTGATGTACCATACTCATTCAAAGTTTTTAGACAACAAGAACATTGACACAGCAGGGACGTTTTCAAGGATTCAGTATCGTGCCAGTGTGCTATTTAAAGTATAAATAAACCACTGCAATGACATTTGGAAAACTCGAAGAACATGGACTCTAAAGAAGCCCCACACCTATTGTTTCAGACTTGAGTTTCCTTAAACACACCAAGCAAACAGAAGTTTCTGTGCCTTATAACATGGGTCAAGCAAGAGATGCTATTTATCAGCTCAGATTTGGAAATCTCTACTTACGGTTTCTTGGTCAATTTCATTTGAAATTTCTGATATAGGTCTCTCGGACTAAAGGTGAAAGAAAAAATGTTAGATGTTGTCTACACCAAAGCCAGCAGAGTTGTCTCTAAATTCTAGACAATGGCACCATGGCAGGGGCAAGACAGAGGGATGCCACTTGGCAGGCCTGGGAGAATTAGTGAGTGTTTGTCTGAGCATCACTAATTTACACTGACTGCATATTAACAGAACAGAAGGTTAATGCAAAGAGCAAAGTTCAAATCTGTCACCCTTGGCCCATTCCCTTGTCAGAACTGAATATATTGTGGTATGATGTCTGTGAACAACAAAATATCTTTGAAGTATGACTTTCTGATACTTAGTAGTTATGAGTGAGTCTTGGAGACCATCCAGTGCCCAAAAACCGACTACCTAAAGGAAGACCAAGTTTTGAAGGAAGACTTCTCTTCTCAGGACTACCGATGACAACCGCAAGCTTTCCTCCTCATGGTCCCTCATTGTTCCTTGTCTTTGCCAAGTCATATCGAGAGAGGAAGCATGGAATGAGAGAATGAATATTGGGAAGTTATACATCTGAACTTCCTTTAGGTAGTCTTTAAATCTCTCTAAGGTTAGCGTGGGGTAGTTCTTGAATTTTAGAGCATGGAGAACATCTTATGGCCAGTGAAATCTCTAAGGAGTCTTCTAACTAACGGGTTTTGTCTTACTTACTTTGCCCAGGACAATGTGGAGTTTCTAGCTACAGAGTATTATGGATCCATGAGCTGTTGCAGTAGGATAGCGCCCATTTAGTGACAAGAGGACCTGGAATAAATTGTTTCTTTTCTCTCAGGGATGATTCTTCAGACTTTTTAACAGCAGCGCTCAAAGCATTCAGACTGAATAATCCTCCAGGGTGCAAAACCATACTACACATTGTGTTCCTGACATTCTGTGTTCACATTTTAGTGTTTTCCCTGATGAACAAAAACATCCCCATATGATTTCAAATGCTCCCTGGATGGACAAGACTGACTAGAAATTTAGTCCAAACTGCTTGTGAGCTGAAAAGATTCCACCAAACCTGGTGTTTCTAGAAAGAAAGAAAGAAAGAAAGAAAGAAAGAAAGAAAGAAAGAAAGAAAGAAAGAAAGAAAGAAAGAAAGAAAGAAAGAAAGAAAGAAAGAAAGAAGGAAAGAAAGAAAGAAAGAAAGAAAGAAAGAAAGAAAGAAAGAAAGAAAGAAAGAAAGAAAGAAAAACAGTAACAAATGAAAGTTAATACTAAGCAAAAAACAAATTAACACTGTAGACATACTCACTGTCTGAATAAACTGTTAGAACTTGATTGTTCAGTGAAAACATTTGATCCTCGTGGAGCCCTTGTGACTGACCATAAACATCATTTAGGGGCAAGCACTTCTCGTAGGAAGGAGGCGTGTAAGTGACCCCTTTTCTTTGTAAATATGTGCGAAAAGGGGAAGTGTAGGACCGAAGAAAGTTATCTGTGCATAAAGTGAGCATACACTAGTGATTTCGAACCTTGGCTCGTGGGCTCTATTTTTTATAGTTTAATACGTAAGAACATTTGGACTAAGAAAGAAACAAGATGTTTTCGTTTTATAGTAATTGATGTACCATCTCTGCCTTTCTTTCCTGAGGGTCTGGGCCTCCATAGAATGACTGCACGGTGCAACTTCCACATGTAAATCACAGCCTGCCACCTGCTATTTAATAGCTAGCGGTGCTGACTCAATAACAGTAAGAGTCTGTAAAATTGTCCCTCCAGCCCTGCTGTTCCCCATGGAGGTAATTGTCTAGAAAATAAATTTCCTGAACGAAGAAAGAGAAGTTACAGACCCAAGAACATCTTTTAATGTCTTAGAAGTTAACTTACCACCGTGCTGATGTATCTTGTTCTTCATTCTGTAGAGTTACTGTGGTAAATTTCATGACACTTTAGTTGATTTACTTAATTTGGTTTCAATTAAAGGACTTTGAAATACCCACTGGGCATCTATAACGATCATACAGGCCACTGGTTACTTAGACCTTCATTTTTTTCTTTTCCAGCAGGTTTGTCGGCATCTAAGTAATATATCAGATACAATGAAAAACACCATTGCAAAACCAATTTGCTGAGGGGCTTGTAAAATTCAGCTTTAAAAAAAAAAATCACTGAAACATCAAAGTAAAGGACCAAAGAAACAGGCATTTTGATCAGCTTCCCAAGGTCAAGTACATTACTAATTCATCAAAAAATCTCTTTCTGCTAAAGTTATTTGAAAAGCAAACAACCTGTTCTATGTAGATGTTGCACTTAATAACTCTAATGTTTCAAGAAAAAAAGATAGTGAGAGAAGAAACAGAATTTTCTACCACTGTAAGAAATGCTTTCATTGATCTGAAAAACACATCATTAATGAATACATTGAGTATTCTTAATAATAAGACCTGAGAAACTTGAACTTAGTAGTTCTAGTTGATTATCTCTAATGTCAGCTACATCTGCAGGCTTGGAGGACAAACAATTACAAATTCTAATTATAAAGAAAACTGGACCCTTTTCTTTCTAAGAGCTTCTGATTGTCTTTGTCTTGGAAATTTAACTTTCCCAATTTATGTTGTTATATAGATTAGTCAGGATTGATCTGGCCCTCGAAAGAGAATTCAGCCAATTAGTTTGGACACCTATTACCACTTATTCAGTGATAAGTTTCTCAGATCCTGGCCATAGGACTTTTCCTCTCTGGTTTTGTAATAAATAAGCTTTAAAAAAGGAAGATTCTAAAATTTCCTTTAAGTATAAAGCTTACTTTTCTCTACATAATTTAATAACTTGCACAAGAATTGTGTACAAACATATGATAAGAAAATCGATGTAGTCATTCTGTTCAAGGAATGACTTCCAAGAAGTTAGCATACATTTCTGGATAGAATCTACCATTTAGGATGCAGAAATTGAGGGGGATCTAACTAAAGGTAGCAGCCACATGACCTGGTACAACACTGTGTCACAAGAATCAGCCCTACACAACTAGATTTACATGTAGGCTGATGTGGGTTTGGGAAAATGCTAAGCTGAACCAGCAAACTGTACTTGTCTAATCAGTAGGCATAAAATACATATGGCAATAAATGATCACAGCAGAAACTAAGAAAGAAAGGAAGAAGAAAGGAGAATGAATAAAGTGGAGAAGAAGGAAGAATAAACAGCACATGTAGCAGCAGGAGTGCTGGTCGTGGTGTACAGGTTCTACTTGGCATCCAAAAAGTCTGGAAAGTCACACGCTCAAGTCCGGTGTGGATTAAAGGAAGCAAATGATTTGTCTTACTTTAAGGAGATTTTGAGTAATTTATGAAGGTAGAACTAGACTGTGGCTGTAAAAATACCCAGCAGGGAATAACTTAGGCTCACGAAAATGTAACGCCATGGAGTGTCATTTGAGTTTTCTGGATCACAAAAGAAAGCAAATAGTTAAGTCATCCCTCATCTTCGATTGTATTAGAGAGTTGTCAGTCTGTAGGCTGATTCCCATGTTGAAATGGCAGATGCCCAGAAGGTCCTTTTAACATCTTGGCTTTAGGCCTACAGCAGATGAGGACTACTTCTAAATCAATTTTAGTGAGATGAGATTATCTTGTAGTGTCATCCTCATAGTGCAGGGATCAGGTAGGATGGCAGCAGGTGGCTACATGAGCGTCAAGGGGAGCCTAACTGGATTTGGAGTGCAGCAGGAATCAAAATTCATGTGTCTTCTCTCACTGGAACCCCACAGAGCTCTGATATAATTCATCTTATTCTGGCCAGGCTTGCTTTCAGGTAAAATTTCAGAAGATGCCAAGCAATTTTCTGGCCCAAAAACTGTTTGATCGCACCTAGAATAATATCACCAAAGGTAGGGCAGAGAAAAACGATGTACATATGCTCAAACTTTTCTAAATATATCCCATCCTTTCTTTAGTCCTTCACCCCAGGACAAGAAGGGCGGGAGGAACAATCGGAACGGTCTGTGGGGTGGCAAACAATGCCTGTGTGTTAGAAAACCATTAAAACCACAAATTCTAGTTAGTGAACAAATTGATCCCTTTAACTCACTGCTTTATAAAACCAGCTTTCCTTCACTTAAATTCAGATGTTTTATTAAGTTATTACCTGTAAATTGGTTCTTATCTTTTTCCTTGAATTAAAGAGCCTCAAAAGCATGGATAATGGATGCATCTCATTTTGTATATTGCCTCTCACCTCAACACATGCATATAAGAACATACACTTTTAATGATGATAGTAATGAAGCCACCTAGACCCTGTGTTTGAAAACTTTGACCACGAGGAACATTCAGGAGAATGGCTTCCAGCCTGCTCCTCCTGAAGCCTTTAACACAGCACAAAGCCTAAATATTCACAGACTCTATGGAATTCAATATAAGGTAAGTGTTCACAGTCAGTTCTGCTTCAAATCTCTTTGGATTCACTGTCTCACTGACTCTAATGAACTTGACAGAATCAAGAATTTCTGTGTGTTGCAGACGTAATCTACATTCAGGGTTATCTTTCCCTGTGTCTGGCTAAGGCAGATATCTATTTTCAACAGACTCTGGCCAGCTTCCCCATCATTTCTTATAGAAGATTCCATTTCCTGTTAGTGACATATTTGAATGTACCATCTAGATAGGAGCTTGCTGAAGTATAATTCACATTATCCTAATAGCAGTCCTGAAATTACAGGAGAGGAGTGCGGTAAGTGTCACATTACTGAAAGGAGAGACAGCAAGCACTCTGAGTGACACAGACGGGGATTCATCCTCTTTGTGTTCCTTCCCACATGGAGGGCTCTTGAGTTTTGTCAAATAAGCTTGCCCAAGATGCCCTCTGGTGAAACAAACTTTTCTGAACTACTCAGTAAAACTTTTCCTCAAGTCTGGAGAAATGAAAAACTTTTTATTTCTCATTATCTGTTTTAAGTCTTCTGAGAGTACATAAATAAGAACATTTAAACTGAGCCAAGATTACAGGCTTGACTGGCCCACTGGCTAGATCTGTAATTCCTAAAATGGGGTCTCTTAGCCAGCATTGCTGTACCGGATGGAACTTGTGAGAAATATACACCTTTGGGTTAATTTCAGAACTACTGGGAATCAGAAGTTCTTAGAGCGGCCCAGGAATGGTTCTTTTCAGAAGCCCTCTAAGTGAATCTGCTGCAGTGAATATTTGTGAAGCAGTGATTAAATTGCGTGTGTTTTGCTTATTTTCTTAATCCTTCCAAGTCATTCCTTGACTATATAACAAATGACCATTAAAGTCTCAGTTTTATTATGGAATAATATACTTGTATTTATAGCATAAATGTCATGTAGATAGCTTAGTTTTTATATGTTCCTTTGCTTCTCTAAGATGGTACCAAATCTGAGGAGAAAAGTTGTTTTGTTCCTTTTTGTCGAGCATGTTAAGAATCTATGGTAGACTAACAACCCTTAAATTATAGCTCAGTTGTCAGTTTTTTCTGTGTTATGGACACACCTGATCCATCCGCCTGGTGATGTTTTCCTTGGTAATCATTTAACTACCAAGCGGCAGAACATGATCATGGGTCAAGCCGCCTGGGAAAGGGCCACTTCCTGAGCTAAACTGCCAGAGAAAACTGTGCAGGAAAATAGATGAGCACCTAAAGTACTTTGAGCACATGGGGAAAAAGTACAATCCAGGACATCATCCCATCACCAGATCCCAACTGTTTTCATACTCCAGTGAAATGTAAAACTTCTGCCAAGTCCCTGGGCACCTAGAACCCATTACAGCAATAGGTCGATGGGGTCCCCTCTTTGGACTGTTCTGAGTTACAGGATCTGCCCAACTTTGTTCCAAATTGTCACTTTAACCTCAAAACTCTCAGGCCAGCTCTTTATATTGACCATGCTTTACTTCTGCTGCCACAAAAATTTTCTTTGTTATTAAGAGCTTCTTCCTAATAGTGCTCCATAACTATTGAATAATTGCCTTCGGTTATAAACACTTGACCATTGCCTTAATAGTCGCATCTGTTCCTACATAGCTTTTTGGAGTTTGTTTCTGTGCTTGATTTTTAATTTTTATTCTGGATGTTGGATGATCTTTTTTTTTCTTTCTTTCTTTCTTTCTTCTACTTGTTTTTTCTTGTTTATATTCCTGTACACTTGACTTTTTGCAAATAGTTACTCCTCCTCTTTTTTACACATGCCTGCCTCCAAACTTGCCGAGCTGCAATTTCAAGATCAGCTTGACCTTGTGTATGTATGTGAAGCTCCAAGTTGCATCTTTCAGCACACTCCAAGGTCGTTAAAGGAAGCTTGTTGCACCAAATGTTTTTCTGGGTTTCCCCGTAGATTAGATATTGAACCATTAATATTTCTGTGCCCATAAACAGATCATAACTTTTCAGTGTATTCTAGTACACACACATGCTCTTTCCATTTTGGTTCAACTTCTCATTTTGCTTCAAGTCATTCCCATTCCATTTCTGTTTCCAAAGTGTAATGGTCTCCCCTTACTACTAGGGTATATACATTTCAAGGTCCCCAGTGGACACCTGAGAGTGCAGATAGTACCAAACCCTTTGTAGGATTTTTTTTTTTTCACACACACTGTGATGGTTAAAATTAATTCTTAACTTGCTTTGCAGGGTCACTATCTGGGGCATTAGCAAAGCACATTTTTGGGTGTGTTTGGTGGGGTCATGGAGCCATAACTTTGGATAATACAAATGGTCTTTGGTCCCTTCCTCTCTGGCACTGTCCCCCTGCTCTGCCTCCTGGTTGCCATGAATCAAGCAGCTGCTCCATCATGCCCTTCCACCATGATATTTTTCCATTAGAGTCAGTCAACAATGGACTGAACCCTCTGAAAACATGAATCACATTAAACTTCCCCTTCTTTATTTTTTTTTTAATAGACTTCCCCTTCTTTAAATTGTGGGTGGTATGTTCTGTGTCCCAGCTACAGGAAAGCTGATTAGCACACATCTCTACGATCAAGCTTTAAATTGTTAAATTAGGCATGGTAAGAGAATACAATAATACAATTATGACAATATACTCTGATTAATGTTACATAAATTTGTGAATTGTTTATTTCCAGTATTTTCCATTTAATAGTTTTTGAGCCACAGTTGACCATAGTCAACCAAAATCACAAAGAAAGGAAGGCACAGATAAGAGACAGCTACTGTAATTTTGATGATTTTCAAGAAAGAAGGTCAAACAAGCCCAACTAGGGTTGGCTGCATCTGTGTGTGGCAGGGTACATTGAAAAGTTAGGTTTTGTTGCATTTATTTCCTTCTCTGCCTGAAAATTTTTGGTATCCCAGAAGTTCCAATTGCATACAGACTCTTCAGACTCACTGCGGTCTATATGCACAGCTAGAGCTGAGGTTCCAAGTGACCTCTTGTCTACAAGCACTCGCTCAGAAGCTGTGGATGATAATTAAAGACAGAATTTGTCTCTACTCAGTGCTGAGAGTAGAGGCACTTCTGTACTAATTATTTTTTTCAATCACATTCAACTTGTCCTCATAAAGAAAAAAATAAGTTCTGCTTGTGCTTATCTTGCCTTGGGAAATGAGGAAAAGAGAGCAAGTGTCAGCTTGTTTACGATGAGCAAGTACTGTGATTAAAAATAAAGATTAAAAGCCTCGCACTGGTCAGTCAGGAAGACCTGATCACAGGAATATTCTGGTTTGAAATAGCACTAGATTTTATTTATCTCCTTAAGCAAACTTTATACAGCTATTAATTAAACCCTGGATTCTCTGAGTGTGTGTTGGCAAGAGAGAAAGTAATGAGAGACCAGCGATCTCTCCTGAACTAAAACACTTGTGGGCCAGCACGGGTCTGCTGCTGGGGAACAGCAGACGAGAAGGAGAAAAGCCTTCAGGAAGGTGGAGAACTTGTCATAAAGTGAGACATCTAGGCACATAATAGCATTGTTGAATAGACAACTTTCCAAGATTTGGTAGATCTATACTAGCACCACCAAAAAAAAAAAAAAAAATGATGTAAACCAGTGAGTAACTTTTAATGTTATCTTAGTCACACTAAAATATACATAAAGAATCTGATAAACTTAATTTTAATAATAGATCTTGTTTCCCTGTGTTATCCAAACTATAATCAAAGTAAAAAGTTTTTAATCAAATATTTTCAATTTCTTAATTTGAACTAGTTTTTTAAAAAATCTGGTATACATTTTGGTCTTGTAGCACATCTCGTTTAATGCTGGCCATGATTCATGCCCAGTGGGATATGCTGCTAGTGACCCCACTATGGGACAAAGTAGGTTTAGGCACTGTAGTTTTCTCCACTAAATAAGCTGTGGAGGAAGAAGTCCAGTTAGGGTCCAACACAAATATTTCGGGCTCACGACACCTATTCTAATAGTGAATGTACATACCACTTAAGCATTATGATCTGGGAAAATTAAAAAAGAAAAAACAGTTATATCCTAATTTTACAGCAAAAGTCAATAAACAGACATCCATTTAGACTTCCAATGGTTGGCGTTTTGACTTTTCTATTCACCATGTGCTTAGGGTATGAAAAATAGTGATAACCAGATATACTCCAGCACTATTTTTTAAGTAATTCTGTTCTCTGGAGGAAGTCTCCATGTTATAAGAAAAGGGTCTTGCCCATGTCAAATGCAATGTGAGTTTACAACATCAAATGTAGACCCTGCCACTGAGTTAAGTTAATGTAATGTGAGCATGATTAGCTCAATTAAATCATCTATTCCATAAAATATTCAGTGACATTAGGTACTTTATCACCTAACCAGAAAATTCAACAAAACTTTTTATCAGATGGTATTTTCAGTTGTGGTTTGTATTTACAATACTCCCATATAATGAGTACTTCAGCTGTATTCGCTTCAAAATACTCGGATTGACAGATTATTTCTCCTGTGGATTGAATGATTGTTTTGAAAAATAATATTTATCCATTTATTCAGGAGAAGGATTGCAAAATTCTTGAATACTTTAGGTGGAATGGCTCTAAAGACACAATTTGGTGGTTTTCAAGTGGGAGTGTAAATGTGTATAAAGAAGGCTCAAATACTGAAGCATAGGAAAAGACTTCCTAGGGCACAATTTTTAGAAGTTTAAATTCATTATCCTCTATAATAGATGGATCCAATTCAAAATAAATCTTTCTGTTTTTTATTTTTTCTAACCCTGTTTTCTTTTTCAAAAGGAAAATATTCTACACTAATTTTTTTAAAAATTAGTTCACACTAGTTATGTAGAATAATGCATCTGCAGA
The DNA here is from genome assembly GCA_004026905.1 of Hystrix cristata. Lineage (NCBI taxonomy): Eukaryota > Metazoa > Chordata > Mammalia > Rodentia > Hystricidae > Hystrix > Hystrix cristata. Next base: position 48,207 of record PVJO010003647.1, on the reverse strand, counting down.
TATATATAACATACTTTAATCATTTCTACCCTTCCATTATTTATTCCTTTCACCCCCCTCAGATTCCCATCCTCATCTGAAGTAGTCTCTCTTTTACTTTCATATTTCCTCTCTCTTTCTCTCTCTTTTTCATCTTATATGTTGCATTATTTTAGTGCATACAGTCTCCAGAAAACTGAGCAGAGGGGATTATTCACTTAACGACTAATCAAAGTCTTATTTCCTGTTTTAGATTATATATGTATAATCTAAACAACAATAAAAAAGGTACGGGAATTTGGCTAAGGGAATAACATGGTTAGGTGGCGAACAGAACAGTTCTCATGATTTTTTCCCCTGCTGATAACACCTGTGAGCTTTACAATAGATGACAGAAGGACCTCTGTAGATGGAATTATGTTCATGGGCCTTAGGAGAGAAAGAGGATCCTATCTTTCTGGATCATCTGGATATTGTCTGGGCGGAGCAAATATAGTCACAAGAGCCCTTAAGAATGGAAAAAGAAGAGCAAATAATCTGCCAGAGAGATGCAATAACTGAAGAGTAGGTGGGAGAGGTTTGAAGAATGAGAAGGCCTCGCCTTGCCAATACTCATTCTCAGATAAAGAGGGCTACAAGCAAGAGAATGAAAGTAGCTTCTAAAAGCAGAGAATGACTTCCACTTGATGACCAACAAAGAAACAAGACTTCATTCCTATAACTACATGGATTAAAATTCTGCCAGCAATTTAAATAAATGAGGAAAGGAACTCTCTCCAGAATCTTCAGGAAAGGACCTTGTTATGGCTTATGCTTAGATATCCCCCAGAGCTTCATGTGCTCATAGGTGGGGCTTTTCAGAGGTGGCTGAATCTAAAGCGTGTGATTGATTCATGGGGCAATCCTAGGATTAAGGGTGTGTGGTGAATTTATTATTGTGCTCAGTTTGAGCAGGAACACCCAGACAAACTGAGTTGGTGTGGTTCTGGGCATAGAGGATCCACCTGAAGATTGTTGCTGACACAATGTAAAGGAGAACGGGGGCAGCAGATAGGCACCAGCTGTTTCTCAGGAGAAGCTCTGTTGCGCCGGTTCTCCCAAAGGGAACTCGGCTGTTACTGCAGAAGGAGCTCGGGGCCTTGCTGTCATCGGGGAAGGCTGCTGTTCACTACAGGGAAGCTCTGGTCTTCATCTTCGCTGTGAGTATTGTACCCTGGCTCCAGTAGAGATTTCTTCAGCCTTTAGTGCAGGCACGGACTTACATGAGACAGTGCCGTGGGCTCCTAGCCCTTGATTGGATCTTTCAGGTCTCCAGTGCACAGATAGACGTTGTGCACTCTTCCTGCATTTGGCGCTTATGTGTGAATGTTGTGATGTGTAAATGTCTTGTATTAAATCTGCTTTCTTGAAAACCACTGACTCTAGAAAAGTAACTAATACAAGGTGCTAGGATTAAGGGTGGGTGATTACTAAATCAGTCCACTGATAGGTTTGGCACTGCCCTAATCCTGGTAGCCTAGATAGAATATAAAAGGGACAGGAAAAAAGCTGCTAGGGTCCCTTGCTTGCTTTTGCTGTCTTTTACCTGCCATAAACTGTTTCTCCTCTGCGAGGCCCCTCTGCCATGCCACCGTGGCTTGGAGCCAGTCAACTATGGACTGAAACCTTTACAAACTGTGAGCCAAATAAACCTTTTCTCATTTAACTTTGGGGGTCCAGTATTTTGTCTCAGCAATGAGAAAAGTGTCAAAATCAGAGAGTGTTCTGAAAATACTTTGAGTTCAGCTGGTGATACTTAAGCACAGACTGCAGATCTTACTGGATTTTTGACCTACAGAAACTAAGGTAATAAATGGGAGTTGCTTTTAGACACTAAATTTGTGGTGTTTGCCACAGATCCTAAATTTGTAGTCTTTGATGTAGCATATAAATAAAAACTTCTCTAAATACTTCTTTATATTCTGACTTTATCCTTGTCAAAGAATAATATGACCTCAAGAAACAGTGCATGTAAGAAAATAAAAAAAAAATTTGTACGAAATAATGGCCATCCTGTTTTGTTCCACATAAAAACATAAGCAATTATTTTTACCTATCTTAGAGAAATTGCTGAGTTGCTAATTGAAAAGAAAACAATTTGAAAAGTTGAGTGGGTTAATGATATTAAATCTTTTCAATGTTACTGGAATGTTTTTTAGGACTATCAATATTTCCAACATATGGTGGACAAAATCAATGGGCAAAACTTTCCTTCAGTTTACTTTTAGAATTTTTGTGTCTTATTCAATGATGTGGAACTTCTATAAGGGAAGAAATTGAGTGTAAGAAGTTATATATGTAGAACACCGTGCTGTGATATCACAAGCAGAAGGGTATTTGTACTTCCCACAACTTCCAATCTAGGATTCCTACTGTCAGTCAGCACTCTGACTGGTCCAAGAGGGTTTCAGAGTCCCCGCTCTTGCGGGTCAAATCCAGAGTTACCTTGCTCTTATTGGCTGTTATTGAGTCATGGACTCAATTACTCATGTGCTCTTACCATTTTCTCCTTCCTTAGTAAAAAAATGACTGAAGATGTCTGGTGAATTACCTCTGTAGGTCCCACCTCAATCACCTTCTCTGTTGTATAGAAGCAAACCTGGCTCTTTAAGCTAATCAAGGTTCATTAATCCTTTTAGTTCAATCACTATTTCCTTTGCTTATTGCTTCACTTGACTGAGGAATCCAAAGACACCAGGAAGGAGTTGCTGGATAGAATTTATAGCTGTTCCCTCACCTACTCACTGTGTAGTTTCCTAATGAGGTATATAAAACCTTTAACTTAGCAGAGCCTAAAGTTTGGGGATCCAAATAAAAATCAGATCATTGGTGATAATGTTGAAATGATTGAGTCTTTTTGCCATGCCTGTTTTGTGGGTTCATTCATTCTAGCATCCTTTTTCAGTTGTTTGCTTAGTGTATATTTTTAGTAGCTCTCCAGCCTTGCAGGTTCTTAAAACAGTGCCCTAGCCAAGCCCTTAACAGAGCATTATGTTTTCACCTAGCCAGCATTTTATGGATGGCGTGAGGGGTTGAGGTAAATATCTACACAGCAGGACTTTTATATCCTATAAGATCTTCTCTCTCACATCTCTGATGGTATAAAAATGGATCTACTGTCCTGAGTCAATGTGGCATATACAACCATGCCAATAGTTCAGGGAATTTTACAAGTCCTCTGAAGTTTGTTTCTGTGCAGAAATCTGGGAATTGAGGGGAAACATACTATACTCACAGTAGATGTCAAATTGAGTGCAGAAAATTACAGCCAACTGTTTTCTGAGGGCAGCAGGAATTTAATACATAAACCTACTATCACATGGCTGGATGCGTAGATAGCCCTTGTTGGTTGTTGTTGCTGGAAGGCTGAATATTCAGAGATGGGAATAGGTGCATTAGTCTTTGTGAAAGAGAGGGCATGTTGCTGGGCATGTGTGTACAGCCTCCGACCGTATCACACTGGATATTCTAGCCATGAACCCATTGCCTTACCACCGAGATTGTCGTGCAGAAAGGCTGCCTGACTTCTACAAGGCCTTTTATCTCACCTTATTACCAGGAGATTTCTATGCAGTAAACATTCTCTTAAGGGCAATAACATACGTTACAAAAATTTGTATGTTTTGTGTTAACGAAAAAAATGAATCCATGCATCTCCCTTCCAGGATTCCTTGTCTCTGGTCTTTGAATATCATTCCTTCCATATTTTTGAGTAACCCTCCAAACTATTTACTAGTTCATATTCAGCCCAAAAGCAGAGAGCTAAGTATATTTCTTACAGTTCTATCAACTGGGAGGATTTCTCCACATCATAGCCATTTATAGTTTTTCCCCGAGTGGGGCTAATATGTGCTAGTAGTCCATTTGAACCAAGCATCAGTATCACTGCATTAGGCTGAGATCTTCCTTCCTGTGATAGCTAGCTATTGTAACTCCCCCAGAAATTTATAGCAATAAATTGAAGAGAGAAAACAATACAATAGAGGTAGGCAACATGGGGTTCTGAACTATTTATTCATGTAACTCAATCTTGGTTTTGAAATTGCATGGAAACAATCCACCAAATACTGTATGTACTAAGACGTGCCTGTCTTGCCTGTGACACAAGGGAGCGGGTCATACTCAGCCAGGAACAGCCCAGGGCAGGTGATAAGTGTCCGGCAGAGCCCAGTAGCACATCAGGAGCAGTTTTTAAACACGGACCAGTCCCCCGCATCAAAATATGTAACCATACTCCAGCATCATAGAGGCATTCGTTTTGATTTTCATTCTAGGGATTTACAGAAAACATCCCTAGCCAGATTTCCTTAACTACAATAACTGGCTTGTGTGGCAGAACAACTTGTAATGCAGCCTGAAATTATGGAATTCTCACTTTCTCAGGCTCCTTAAATTTGACACCTCCAATATCATCTCAAAGGTAATTAATTATAGCTGTATTTCTAAAAGTAGTCTATACTACTTCCAAACCCACAAAAGCTTATAAAGAAGGTCTCTTTCTTAGTGGTAGATAATGTGAGGGGCAAAATATTATTCTTTCTCTTAGGATAATCAGGAACTCCTTAGATCACTAAATCCAAAATATGTTACAATGCAGCCTCCTGAATCTTCATGCAGTTTATCTCCTTTTTCTGACTTATTTTGACATATTTCTTACTGGGATATCCAGGCTACCACCACTTCAGGTTCACCATGTCCTATTAGTATGATTTATCATGTAGTGGACCAGCATCTTCTTCTGTGAAATTTCAAGATGCTTATATTCCCTGCAGATATTATTATGACAGAAAGCAAGAGTGTTAACAAGACCCTGTAGCAAATAAGTGCATGGATATTGTGTTGCTGCCAGTCACAGCTGTATTGCTCTTACCTTCCGCACCAGTGTGATGAAGAGCAGATGCATCAGATCATAAACTACAGACCAAGTTCCAGAAGCCATGTTCCTATGCTCTGTAAAAATAGTAACCCTGTCCAGAATAACAGGAGTAATCATGTGATTGTAAGTGTCCTTCGTTGTCTGCCTTCATTCACTTTTCCCTCTGCCTCTTTTTTTCTTTGAGATATAATGAGATCTCTATGTTATTCACAATGTCAATGGGAGTTTCATTTTTGCAATTTCTCCAAGAATATTTGGTTATGATTTGGACTTTAAATATCTTCCAAAATTGTTGTATGTGTGGAAGGTATTTGGATCACAGGGACACTATACTCATCAGTAGAATTATGCAGTAATGAGTACAGTAGATGAATATGCTGTTGGGAATTGGGGTCTTGCAGGTGGTGGGTTACTGGGGGAGTGAACTGAAAGGGTGTATTCTTGTCCCCAGTTCCTCGCTTCTCCTTCTGCATCCTGGATGCTGCCATGATGTGAACAACTTTTCTCAAGTAGACTGTTCCATCATGCACTTTCTGCCTTGGAGTCAGCCAACTATGGACTTAGCCTTAAAAATAAAGAGAGAGAGAGAAAGAGAGCTCATATAAACCTCTTCTTTATGTTGTGTATGTTGGATAGTGTATCCCTGAGATGAGAGATTGACTAAGTCATTATTTTTTTATAATTTTTCTCTTAACTGGGTGCAACTTCATGGGCTTCTAGTTGTTCTTTTCTGACAATGTTCCTTATACCAGAAATCAAGAAACAAATATAAGAGTTACGATATTTATGAAGTTTATCTATTCTGTTTATATATTTGGCTAAAAGGAACTACTTAGACTCTGTTAAAGTGCACTAGGAGAGGAAATCTATTCACTGCCTGCTTTCCATAAGTTTCTCTCTGAGAGCCATAATGGCATTTTCAGCTTTCCAGAACCACGATCAGGTCAGACCTTGTATATAACAGTTTCCAAAAGGTCTGAATATACTGCTTTTATTAGCGCACAGTTACTTTGGCAAATAGCCAAAGAAACGTTAAGGGGAAAACTAAGGAAATGGCTATTATACTTACTTATCGTGACATTATAAACTGCTTTATCAAAGGCTCTTATCTTCATCTGCAACCAGTAGACTCTTTGTCTGGAAAACACAGATCTAGAAACTTAATAATCTAGAAACAAAATGAAATCCTCCACAGGTTTGGGGATTTAGCTCAAGTTGTAGAGTGCTTGCCTGGCAAGCGCAAGGCCCAGAGTTTGATCCCCAGCACACACACCCCAACAAAAAACGGTGAACTCATCCACTTTCTGTTCTGGCTGTCAGTACTTTATCACTAAGCAAGTCTAGAAACACTCGACTGACTACCTCTTTTGCTTACTCTTACAAGTGTTAAGATCTTTTATTCATTGGTCAGATTCCTGTGGATCAAAGGTCTTCATGGCTACATGTCTTTGTCGCCTCTTGTAGTAATTATGTTTTCCTAACTTCCTGCAGGTAAGTATGGTCTCCATATGGTCACTGTTCCAGAATCTATGACCTAACTATAACTAGAGAGGCAAGGAAGTCATATGACTAATAGCAAGGCAGCGTCTCTCATTGTTGTGCCACAAATGACAGACACCGTCAAGGTTTCCTAATATGCCAAAGTGTCCCCAGAACACAGAGTCTATTTCAGTTGTGTCTATTCCAGTTGTGTTCTAGAAGACCTGCTCCTGAATTTGTTCTTGTCCCCAGCAATACATAAGGGCAATTTTCCCTCAGTGTGTGAGTGATTTCTTTTGTTAACAAGTCTTACGCTTTCTCACTTGGGCTTTCTGAGAATTGACATTGAATGCCAGCCTGAAGGCAGTAGGGGTGGCAGCAAGGATTGTAAGGAGAACAAGGGCATATTGTGAGTTCCTGTCAAAGGCTTTCTGTTTTCCACAATTTTCCTTTCATTGCCAGTTGACTTGCAGAGCCTTTTTATTTCTTTAATGAAGCTTTCAAGGTATTTAACCAGAAGAAAAGCTCAAAAAGAAAGGCTGCTATACAATCTTTACATTTATTATTGGTCTCATTTTGTTCACATCCACAGAACACGCCCATCCACACCTCTAATATGTACTTTATGCCAGTTCAGCTCAGGTGGAAGCCTCCATCATTGTAACACCACCAGAAATGAAGAGATTTTGTCACCTGCTGTGGTTTGAGTGTGATCCCCTAAGAGTTCAGGTGATAGAAGCTTCATGCTCAGTGAGACAATGTTTGGAGGTGGCAGACCTTTAAGTGGTGCCTAGTGGGAGGTCAGTGGGATGCACACTGTGTAAGGCTGTCATAGCCATTTTCCTGCTGGTGGGTGAAAGTAACCAACACCCACAATTTAGAGGAGGAGAGGTTTATTTCAGCTCATTTGTTCAGTCCATGGTTGGATAGCTGTAAGGTAGAAACTGGATGGTCGAGAAGCATGTTGGAGAAAAAGGTGCCCAAACCAGGGAAGCCAGGAAACAGAGAGAGAAGGGAGGATATGGTGACAAGAATGCCTTCTTCCAGGACATGCCCCCAGTGAGCCACCTACAGCCAGGCCACAAATCCTACCTGCATGCTCACCTACTGAGCTCATCAGTGGGCAAATCCATTGGTGAGTACAGTTTCCCCGTGATTCAATCACCTTTTACATACCTGAAAATTTTGGAGGTGATATTTTATGTACAAACCAAAGAAGATCTCTGGAGACCTTAAGTTAGATCTCAAGTTTTTGTTTAAAAAAAAGAAAAGTAAATCTGGCAATCTGACTCACTAATTTCTCTCTGGCTTTGTATCATTAATCCCTCATTTCCACACATGCTTCTGCCACTGTGGCACCATCGTCCTCACCAGATCTGTGCTGAAGCTGATACCATGCCCTTGACCCTTTAAAACTGTGAACTGAATAAGCCCCTTTTTTCACTGATACTCTTAATATATTAGATTTGAAATGCCCCCAAGTTTTCAGAGGAGGCACTTTAGGAAAGTGATTGGATTATGGGGGCACCATACACAGCGATGGATTGATACACTGATGTGTTCACAGCTGAGTGAGCTGTAAGGAGTGAGGGCTGGTTGACGGTGCGTCGCTGGGGAGATGACCTGGAAGTGTATTTTTGCCCCTAGCTCCTCCTCTCTTTCTCTGCCTCCTGGATGTCCTGAGGTGGGCAGCTTTCCTCCACCATGCTCTTCTATTATGTCATTTCTGCCTTGGAATCAGACAACCATAAACTGACTCCTCTAGAACCATGAGCCAAAATAAACCTTTCTCCCTTTAAGCTGTGGATGTTGATTGGGTATTGCGTTCTACCAATGGGAAATCAGCTAACACTGAAAATCTATATTGCGGGAGTAGGGTCATTGTTGTTACTGTGCCTGAGCATATGTTCAGAAGAATCTGGAACTGGCCTCTAGCCTGAAGATGCAGGCTAGAGAAATGCCAAAATCTTGAAAGCAGAGCTTGATGGGTGATGAAAGTTGGACTTCGGGCTACCAAAATGGATACAAAAATGCAGACAGTAAAAGCCAGGCTTATGATGTTTCTCTTGGGAATGAAGACTTATTGGAAAGTGGTGTAGAAGCCATGCATATTATGTTCTGGCTAAGAACCTGTCAACATTTCACCCATGTCTAAGACTTGGAGTGAGGCTGAGTTTAAAGATGACAGACTAATCAATTTGGGGAAGAAAATTTCAAGGCACCCCAATGTTCAGGCTAGCACATAGATACTTCTGGCTGTTTTTAGCCATGTTTATAGTGAGAATCTGGAGGAAAGAGCTTAGCTAAAATGTCTGAAAACTTTGCAGTTTCACCAGAAAGGAGGTGCATTCAGTGGTGGGACAAATAAGAGTATGGTTGCAGAAGGGATTAATGCCACTGAAAAGAAGCCAAACTGGGCATGTTGGCTGTAGTTCCAGCACTCTGGGAGATTAAAGTAAGGGAACTGCAAGTTCAACTTCATTCTAGACAACCTAGTGACTTAGCAAGATCTTGTCATAAAAAATACGAAGGACCAGGATATAGCTCAGTGTGAAGGCTGTGAGTTTAGTTCCCAGTATCACAAAAAGAAAACAAGAAGGAAGAGGAGGAGGAGGAGGAGGAGCAGCAGCAGTCAAGAAAGCGTTTCAAGAAATGGCCAGACCTCACCTATCGCAGGCTTAAGGATCTTAAAAAAGTAAATACCTTTGAGACTTTGCTTTGAGACAGGACTTCCGGGCACCCTGCTTATTCAGTGCAGCCTAGGGAAGTGCTTCTCTGACGTCAGTCAGGCAAATGCTCGGAAACCACTGCAGTCATGATCTAAGGAGCCCAGGCTACCACTCAAGGTGGTGTCAGATCATGACATCATTCACAGAGCTGAGCTCATTCTGCTGCCAAGCCCCAGATCTTCTGAATCTGAGAGCTAAATTAGCTTCTTTTCTTTACATATTCCCTTGCCTCAGGTATTTTATTGTAACAATGGAAAATGGACTAAGTACAACACCCTACTAGTGGGTAATCACTCTCCAAAATCTTACTCTAGGGCATTTTCTTATTGCCTCTCTTACTAACTACTGCAGCCCAATCTCATGGGTAAAACCCATGGACATTACCATCTTATATGGAATTGCAATCCCAGTAAGGGAAGGAAAAAGAAAATGTATTAGTCAAAATTCTCCAGGGAAATGAAACTAATAGAATATATACATATGTGTAAGAGTGTATTATTATGGAATTGATCTTACACAATTATTGAGCCTGAAAATCTAATGTTTGTCATATACAATCTAGAGAACCTATGGTCAGTCTGAGTTCAAAGATCTGGAAACCAGTGCCCTCCATTGTGTAACTCTTAGTCTGAGTCCAGCTGTCCTGAAGTCCAAAGGAGAAGCTTAACTGTGATGTCTTAGGGAAGAAAAAAAAAAGAATGTTCTAGCTTCAAGAGAGAGAAAATTCGGGCTGGGGATTTAGCCCAGTGATTAGAGTGCTTGCCTTGCAAGCACAAGGGCCTGAGTTCGATCCCCGGCACCACAAAAAAAAAAAGAAAAAAAGAAACATAAAAGAGAGAGAAAATTCACTCTTCCTCTGTCCTTTTGTTTTATTCATTGAAGGCAGAGATGCTGTCTGCCCACATTGGTGAGGGTGCTTCCTCTTCACTTGGTCTACTGATTTCAATCCTATTCTCTAGAAACACCTTTACAGATATACCAATAATTAATACTTCAACAAGATCCCTCAACTGGGGCAAATTGACATATAAAAATAATTATTATAATCAATGAACTAACTACACAAGATGAGACTTGTGTTATGAGATATAAGATTATCACAGTGAACATTACCATGTACAATTCATCATAATTTTTCAAGTCATAATTTGAACTATATCTCAGGCATTTCCAGGGGAGAGAGGAAGAACTTGTTCACTGTATTCCATTTGCCTTTAGTCAAAAATATTCCCAGTGTTTATTAACTACCTGCCTCTTCCATGCTGCACATGTGTGTTTCTGAGCAGGGTAGACATCAGTTGGGAGCTGCATGATGAAAGTGAGAAGCTAGCATCATGGACTTGTGACAAGGCCTGCCTGGCACACCTACACAAAAATTAATTGGAGCACACTCAAAGCGAGGCAGACAATTCTCCTGCTGTTCTGAGCTGGCTGGAATGGCTTGGTCAGCAGCTGTCTTACCACCCCACCTTGCTTCCTTTTGCTCCCTCCTGCATCCCTGTGCCCCGAGACCATTTGTTTCTATGTTTCCAACTAGCTAGCGGCCACTCTGCTTCACTCCACTGCAAATTGAATGCAACTTGACTGTGGCCCTCCTCTGCTCCTGCCACTTCAGGTGCTACTGTTGCCTATTTTGAAGATGGGGGAGGAAGCACACTGGTCTGGCTAAGATCAGGGAGGGACGGAGGGAGGGATCTGGGCCCTCTGTTAACATCCCCAACCCCACACATCTAACATTCCAGAAGATCCCCTGTTTGCAGCTTTACTTACCCCCTCCCAAGATTGCCTCCATGACAGCTGAGACTGTCTTGGAGCCCTGAACCAATCACAGACTTGTATTTGAGCCAATCCCAGGTCAGTACTCCCCACACATTTCTCAGGATAGTGTAGGCCGGCTCCCTCCTGTGTACTGACCCCGCTGTGCTATAGCACGGGCCCTGTTAAAATACAGATTCACTTTCTTGGTCCCATAAAATCTTTTGTGATTTATTGTTTGGGTAATGTGGGTTCCAAAAATCCTTTAAGTCTACTCAGAATTCTTATCCAGAGTAGTGTGGACAGAGAGGTCAGTTCAAAAGAAAGAGCAATAAACACTGGGGCTGTTAGCACTGAAGAGCTTCAGAGAACAGCAGCCCATGTAGATCAACAGCAGAGCCCAGCACACAGCAGAGTCTACTTGTGTTGTCCAGCACCATCCAGTAATGGGCAGCGGTGGCTGGTAGTAGCAGGGACCAGCAGCTGGTTGTTTCAAATGCTGGCATCCAACATTATTCTGTATTATCTGGAGACATAAGAGCTGGTAGCAGAGCTGTGTGTTACCTGTTCATGTCATCCATCTGAATCAAGGGAAGAACCCCAGGCTGCTGAGCAACAAAAGCAGGTAGGAGAAAAAACAGATAATGAAATGGTGAAAAACACATTGTACCAAAAATCATTTTCACTCAAGGATACTGAGGGCCATAGACATCTGTAAAACTAGAAAACTGATTTTTCAGTTTTGCACATCTGGAAAAACAAAGAGAAAACCAACCCACTGTATGGGGTTAACATGAAATAACTTTGGGGCTGTATCTTCTGAATTAACTTTAGGGTTTTAGTGCACCTTGTACTTGTGTTTTTAAATAACTTGTTAAAGACCAATTAGATTAGATTATTGTAAAATAAAATCCCTGGAATTTATATCCTGAAGGACAATTATGTTAAATTTATACTAAAAAATGGAAAGGAGAAAAAGATTGTGAACTTATGTGGAACAAGGTGATCAATTATGTAGATTCCTAGTTCAAGATTCTTTCAAGGGCAATGAGAAAATGTGAGTCTAAAATGAAGTTTCTAATTTTATCTTAATCTAAGATTCCTAGAAGGGATATTATCAGTTCATTTAGACAATGGATCTGATATAATAAATCATCTCAGGCAGTTGGGAATATGTTTTTCTGTGAAGAATTCTAGAATATAATAAGTGGGATCACTTATTAATAAGGAAAGAAACCTAGCAACTACTTTCTTAATACATGCTAAAAGGAGAATGCCATCCTCTAAGCTACCTCCCCAAGACAGTAGGTAACAATAATACTTTGTATATACAAAAGGTAGAATAAATGACTTTGAGTGTTTTCACCATAAAAAATGTTTAATGTCTAAGGAAATAGATATATTTACTCTTATGTAAGTATTGCCCTATGTACTAAAACATCCCATTAGATCTCATTAATATGTAAATTTTGTTTTATGTCTTAATTAAAAAATCATTTAAAAAGATACTTCTCCAAAAAGAGAAATTTTATATTTTAAAATTTCAATTACTTCGGGAGTGGAAAGAATTATTAATTTAAATGATACCTTTTTCTTCAGTAAATTCTAAATGGTTTAGAGCTCTTGATGCAACATTGGGGCAGTTGTAGGTGTGTGCCCCTCTTGTTTGACTGTGAGCTCAGAGAAGAAAGGTGTCCACGCTGAATAAGCTGGGGAATGCTGGTCTCTTTGTGGAGCCTGGAGCTCTAGATTTACAGCTGGCTGTCTGTACTGACACTCGTACAGTGAGCCCACAAATCTAATGTCTGTCTCATAAGCTGCTGTATATCTCTTTAGCCAAAAACAGAAAAAAAATTAGAATTTTAGCACCTGGAAAAATATCACCTGAAATTGAAAGAATAAAATATGTTTTGGTAGAAAAATAGGTTATTATACTTTTAACTTGAAAATATACCACATTCTTAAAAGTTTGAAGTAAATATCTTTAATTAAACTTATTTTGAGATAACAGTAACCACACATTCATTTGTAAGACATAATAGAGAGATTGCACAGACATTTTACTCAGTTTCCTCCAATGGCAACATCTTGAAAAACTACCATATGAAATTTAAAAAAGCATAAAAAGAACATAAGAGGCAATTAAGATACATTTTAAAAATGAGGAGATTGAATAAGCTAAGCATTGCCTTGGAGTTGACTGATTCATGCTGGCTGAGCTAAACTGCAGACCAAATCCAGGTCTCTTCTATAAACTCTGTCTTTGAACAGTGGGCTAGCGGAATCTCGTGCTTTTTAAGGTGGTGACTAAAGTACAGAAAGGCTAACCCACCCATGAAAACACCGTCTCTCTTACAGCACAGATGCTGATAGTCCACTGGCCAAAGAAGGACACAGTGTAGCACAGTAACCTGACCCTTTAGGGGTGCCCCAAATTAACTGTTAGGAAGTGGCAGAGTGAGAACCAGAGCCCAGATCTGTCTGCATTCAAAGTAGGTAGAGTTTCAAAAGAACAAATAATATATTCCTAATTGATAAAATAAAATGGTCACAGGATAGGTAATGTTTGTTGAATAAAACAATGAAGTATTCAATTCTTCCTCTTTCTAAAACACACTTAGATATACAGATATGAATTTCATTGTTTTGGCAGTGGTATTGTACAAAATTTCTCATTAAGTAAGCTGATTGTATAATTACTTTGCTCCATTTCTTATTATTTTGATAACACAAGATCCTCTGTTCATGTTGCATTATGGGATCTGAGAGTGTAACTTCCTCAGTGTTACAGTGAAATCATTTTTAGACTTTGATAACTAATGTTCTCTGACATTATCTTGCCTTCTATTTCATACTTTTGTCAAGCGAACACTATTATCATCAAACACCCTGTGCATTTTCATTACCTGCTCATCTGCTGATGTTTTTAGAAGACCTTTCCAAGATTCCTTTTAGGAAGTTGTCTTTAATGTGTGCATTGCTTTTACAAGCCACTTGCGTGTTTTTAACAAGTTCAGTAATTGCTCTCATATGGATGAAGTCCCTATTTAATATTCAGAGAGTGCAATTAGTATGAAAGAACATCAGGAAGACAGATTTGAACATTTCTTCAACTTGACTTTCAATTATGGACTTTTCTAAAACTGGTGAGGATCCCAGAGGTATATTTTATTTTTTTTCCAGAGAGAATTGGCAGCTTCTGAGGACAAAATTGTGATGGAATCCTTGACTACCGTGGAACCAGTTGTCTGGCACACGTTTGTGAGTGACACAGCAGAAAACACGTGGTAAAGGTTTGGCAATACTGGTTTCTTACATTTTTGTCTTCAGAATATTGGAATGAGGGTTTTTTAAAAAAGATAATTAAGAGCCTACTTCATGCAGGAAAATCACAGAAGCAACATGATTTATGGATTACATATTTTTCCATTTCTATCTGGATCAGCTTCATCAAAGATGTCTTCACTAAATGTAACATGCAGTGAGGTGAGCTGCAATTCATTAGCCCGCAGAGATCATTAGGGCTATTAGTGACTTATATACCAGGACAGCTACTGAGCTTGTTCAAATTGATGTGGAAGACCTACTCTCAGTTTCATTCCTGTTTTGCTGTTATCTGATTCTATGCCACCTGAGAATGTAAAATTCAGTGAGTTAAATATTTATACACGTTCTTTAAAGGAAAAAAAAAATCCCTATATAGTTTCAGTGACCAAAATGGATGTTTGGTGAATTTTGCTAAGCATTTTGAATATTATTGTTAGTACTGTTAGTACTCTTGTTTCTTGTTAACAGTTTTCGAATTATGTCAATAACTGACAGGATAAGGAACAAGCCTGATCCATTTTCAGCTTCTTTTAGGTAAACATTTTTCCCACTGAGAGTTTCTCTGAGTGATGTGGTATTTTAAAACTGTCTCTGTGACTAAGTCCCTCGCTGTTTCTTCCTAAGGAAAATCAGTTATTTGACATTCACTATTAAATATGTGTTACTAATAAGTTACCATCAATATGAAAAGAAAAAAAATTGATTTCCAGTCTTTGGAAGTTTAGATAATCACACTCAAACTTACCATCCGAACTTACCACCCAAGTACCCACCTGGACCATAGATGGTACTTCTCTAAAACTAAGGAGCTGGGCCCTCCGGCATTTTCTCTTGTAAAACTGAGTAGAGTATTTTAAAAAAAATATTAAATGGGGGGAAAACACACAGGCAAAGTCAATGCAGCTATACAAGGCCAACAAAGCAGCCTGACAGGAAGAAAGTATATTCTGATGTTCACAGTCATACCAAAGAAAAATTTTATTGGTAAAAAAAACTAACTAAATTATTTAACTTTGTAAAGAGTGTATGTTCTACTCATGTTTTCCCTGTGATCAAACACATAACTGAAATTGGAAAATTTTAAACATCTAGTGGGTGTCATTTTCTTGTCATTTTTAGTTTGCATTTCAGAAGACATAAATAGATTAAGAGTGATACTAGATTTATGATGTATAATGCTTTCCTGATCAATATTTTGTGTATTCTTGGTCTATTACACTGTGATTTTGTACCTGAAAGACAATAGCTCATCTACAAATAATTTTAATGAATAAAAAGTCTTATTGGAAGGAGTATATGTTCATCTGGTTTTTATCGTAAATGCTGCGATTAAACTGCCTGAATTTGAATTCTAACTTCAGATTTCTTACAACTTCACTATAAAGATTACACCCCAAAATGTTTTTTTTTTATGTTTACCTATTTACTTTAATTTTCTACCTTACTTCTGTTTTACAAAATATATCAGATAAACTAAGAGAAAAAAAATCACTTATAAATACCGAGATATAAATAAAAATGCAAGATCAAAGGAAACAAAAATAAGAAAAATACAGTTTTGTAATTATTTTAAGTTTTCTCTAAACTACAGTGGCTTCTCTTCAAAGTGTTGTGGAATGTTATAGAGTCCTTTCAATTTTTCTCTAAGAAAATCCTGATATAGTATCTACTATGTACAATACTGAACAGTAGAAGTAATGTCTTTTTTTTTTTAATTTTAAACCAAGAACATGTATTGGTACATTTTACATACAATGGTCACATTCATCACATTTATTTTGTACCTATACATGATGCGTCTTGGTTCTCCCCCCTCTTCCCCACTCCTCCCCTCTGTTCCCTCCCTCCCTATTTACAGCAGGTTTATTCATAATTTTCCATATTTTCCCTTTCCCTTTTCTTTCCTTTGTTGCCTTTCTGCTTTTCCCTGTCTTTCTTTCTAGTACTCCTCTCCTTTGTATATTATCTTCCTTTTATATAATATCTATTACACCTCTTTGTCCTTATTTACAGTTATGGTTTCTTATATCAGAGAAACAATTTGATGTGTACTCATGAGTGTCCAATTTATTTCACTTAAAAGTATGTTCTCAATGAACATCCATTTATATACGAATGACTCTAGTTTATCCTTTTTATGGCTGTGTAGTACTCCATTGTGTAGAAAAACCACATTTTCTTTTGCCACTCATTGGTTGTTGGGCATTTAGGTTGTTTCCATGACTTAGCTATTACAAATTGTGTTGCTATGAACATGGTAGTGGATACGTCCCTGTGGTGTGATGATTTTAATTCTTCTGGGAAGATCCCCAGTAGGGGAATAGCTGGGTCAAATGGAACCTCCAGTTGTAGTTTTTTGAGGAATCTCCATATTGATTTAGAAGTAATGTCTTTAACAACATCTTTAATGAAAATACAATAATCGATTTCTATCAGTTTCTCATATGACCTTTGAAAAATATAAAAGAAATAATGAAAATTTGAGTATATTTTACAAGATTATGTTAATACCATGAGCATTGGTGCTAAGTGCAATTGAGTGTTTGAAAATAAGAAGCAAAAATACAGTAATCAATCCCTTGTCAGGGTAACTAAAGGAGGATTACAATCGAAAGGGTGATCACTTTTTATTTAACATTTGTCAACTGTTTTCTGTGTACCTGAACCTAGTATGGGTGCTCAAGTTTCATAATTAATGAATTAGTCCAGACTCGTTATTTTTCTTGATTAGAGTAGCCTTCATTTTAATTTGATTGAAAAAGAGCTATCTCACTTAAAAAGGAAAAGAAAATTTCCTACATTTATGATAATTTCCAAAACGCTTCATTGAAGAATTATGTTACTTAATCAGATATAAATTGTATCTATATAGTCATAACCAAAACAAAACTAATTTTTAAAAAAGTAACAATAGCAATGGTAAAAGTAACAATAGCAATTTTTTAAAAAGTAACAATAGGAAAAATAAGAGCAAAACTTGCTTTTTTTGAATCTGTAAGCCTTGAATCTTGGAGTTGTTGTTAGTATCTTTCACATCTTTCACAGTATGAGGACCTCTTTTAGGAGATCTCAAATATGTGTCCTTCCAGCCCTAGCTTGAACATTTTCAGAGGAAAAGCTTGTTTTTTGGGGTTGTACTTTGGGTTGTTTTTTATGTGAAGGCAAAAATGGTCTTCCTATTTGAATTAATTAGGATGATTTCAATAGTGAATCGTCTAGTCATAATGGCTTAAATGAGGTTGGGCAGTAGGGAGTTTCAGAGTTAAATGATTTCATTTAAGACCCCAGATTTTTCACTGTTGATTCTGCCATTCTCACAATGTTGAATATCATTTTCCTGCTTGTGTGCTTATAATCAAAATTACTTTGACAGCTCCAGGCATTGATTTAAAAAAAAGAAAGAAAGAAAGAAAGAAAGAAAGAAAGAAAGAAAGAAAGAAAGAAAGAAAAAGACACACTACCTGAAAGTCACTTATATAGGAAGGATACTATTTGCTGTCTGTTTTTTAAGCGGGTTAAATACCTTTAATCCAAAGCTTACAGGCATCAGGGACTGACAGGGAAGGGAAGCAAGTATCAGATTACCTTAGAGCATCAATTCTACATTCACATTTGCTGTTATTAGCAATAACACTCTAAGGAACTGACACAAGGTAACATACTTAGTCATTCCTCAGACACTCCTCTTCCCTCCAAATATTTGCAAGATCTGGGGAAAGAACACAAAAAATAGGCCAAAATTCTGAATGTCTAAATATTTAGGGTAATGAATTAAGCTACCAAAATTCTGAAGAAAATATGTATTGTATTATTCTCCTATCAGGCCATGTTTTAATGTCTGTGCTTCCTAGCCTAACGCAAGCTTGTGGTCAAAAGAACTGTTTAGTCGAACTTCCTTTTGCTATTCTAATTCCTTTGGCCAGATCACCGTATTTATAGGACCTGTGAAACAGGAACTCAGGAGTAAGGGCAAGTGATGTTCTTTCTGTCTACTTATTAATTCTATAATTGTTGCAACTACTTTAGAAACTTCTGTATTTCCTATCAGGATCTCCTGGATTTCAAAATGGTGATACACACATAAACCACTTATTTCATAGCACTGCCTGTAGAATATGGACAGCTGTCTAAAAATTAAACATGACTGTTTTCTAGTCAAACTATGAGTATTCATGTTACATATTGTAAGTAGGCTGTAAGTAGCTTTGCATAACTCAGGTCAGGTTCTATGACCAAAGGAGTTCAGGTCATGTCAGGTTTTGTGACTCAGTGATCAAAACAAAAACTGTATTAGATCTTTAAAATTTCTACATTGTATTATAGGACACTGTAGATCACATTATGCACTTAGCTAGATACTTAAATATACTTTATAATTCAAAGTTTATCATTTTTAAAGATTGTTATAACTTTCTTACTTTACATATGGGGAAAAATGAGGTCCAAGAATGTAGAGAAACTTGAGGAAATATCTGTGTTTCAAACCAGGGTGACTTGTTAATCCAAGAAGGACACAGTGAACTGCCAGATATATGTAAAGAATCCAGGATAGACTCACCTGTCAGTTTCACAGCAAAGTTCCTGTTGTGAAGTGATATATGTGGAAAGATCTTTCAGACCCTGCAGTATTGTCCATATATCCTCCCTTCCGAAGAGGCTCCAAATGAACAAATGAGAAGCACAGGCCATTTTCATGGTATAATGGAACTTCCTTTTAGTATCCTTTTCAGAAAATTTAACTTGCCAAAAATTCCAGCACAATGACACAAACTGTTAGATTAATGAGCAATTCATCAATTGCTTAAGGAATATTTGCCTGTCAAATTAGAATCCCATTGTCTTGTAAGTGTCTTTCTCTCTCTGGAATGCAAATGTGTTTTTTATGATCTTCATCGTGCTTGGCTGCTTGGGTTCTGTGGATTATTTCAATTCACATTCTTAATGACTAGACTCCAGGAAATGTATACTACTAATGAAATGCACATCAGTAATGTTTACTGTGACAGAAATGAAAAGGTCATCTTATTCCATTTCCTCCAAAGAAATAACATATCATGAATCATTAGTGTATACTCTTTTGTGTTTGCTTGTTGTTGCTGATTTTAATCAATATGTCAATATATGTATATGATCTGAAATTTGCCTTGGAATGTATATATTGACATATTCCAGAGAGAGAAAGACACTTACAAGACAATGGGAATCTAATTTGACGGGCAAATATTCCTCTATTTCTATATCTGTATCTTCCAGCCTCTATCTCTGAGTGACTGAGTGGGGCAGATTCCCTGTTTGCCTTTATTAGAATTAAAGTATGTATGTGTCTGTGTGTCTGTGTGAAATGTACTTTTGTTGTGTCAGACTTCTTCTATGGTTTCAGTCACTGTAAAATTAACCAAACTTTCCCAATTAATACAAAAGAAAGAAACCCTGAATTCTATTTTATTTTATTTCTTATGTTACTCCCTGTCTCCAGAATAATGTTTGGGATGAAAAGGAAATTTTAATAAATGAATGAATCCATGTTACCTATTTCTCATCTATGGGTAGTAACTAAATTTTTTAGATATACTAGTACTGGGCTGTGTCCTGGTGGCTTAAATTTTCTCATGGCCTAGGAGACAGCCTATACATTTATGATTTTAATTCAATTGTTTTTAAATATTACGTGATAAAGTATAAAATTATAGTCCCACCTTTTGTAATTGGGTTGAAAATGATGGCTGCTTTTGATGTAAGTGCATCGCGATACATGTACAATTTTTTAAATGATCTGATAATTAAATTAAATTGCAAGGATTCTTTGAAGACATTTTAAAATTAAAAAGAAAAACCTTCCCTGTTTCAGTCACTTATATGCACAGGATAATTGAAAAGAGTAAATATTTATATTAAAATAAAGATTTCAGTAAAAGACACTTGGACATAATCCCCTTAACACCCCACCCCCCAAAAATTTGAAGACTTATCTCATCTTTCTTACTACTTTTTTTTTTTTTTCTTACTACTTTCTGAAGTGGTTCTGGAAGTCCTCTTTCCTGGGTATCTTTAGAGTTATGATAAAAAAATACAGTGAATACAGATACTCATCCAACAGAAAAGCAGGCTCATCAAAACACCATGGCGTGTCCTTACCCACTAGATCTGCCACCATGTGACTACTTGGTCTTCCCTAAAGTACAAATGGCTGTGCAAGATAAAGGCTTCGAGTCTTTGCAGGACATGGAGACAGCCACAGGTATGCAACTAAAGATGCAAGAGAGAGCTTCCAGAACTGCTTCCACAAGTGACAAGAACTATAAGTGTGTTTGAAGCAAGGGGGGTATATCTAGGGGCATTACTGGCGATGTGTCTTTTACTGTGATTCATTTAAGAAAATATAGACACAAAGCTTATTTTTTGGAGCACCCTTCATGGATAGCCTACATGTTACCCAAGGTAAAGAGTAAGTGCACACATAGAGGCAAATATTACAAGACCTTAGCTGTTTATTGTCCTTCATATATAGAAGTATCTAAGTGATCTGCAGCCTAATAAGGTTCTTCTTCCACATATCTTCTTTAAGTTAGAATGAAAAAAATGTAAGATTAGGAGGAAACAAAAATAAGTAGCCCTTTACCTAATGAATGACTGTTGGTTTTTTTCTTGTTTCTTTTTTATTTCATATCACTTTTCTTATATCTATCCACTTATGAAATGTCTAATTTCAATCAGTAGGTGGTCACTTCCTTTCTTTTTTTTTTTTTAATTGATGAAGAACCATGTCTACCAAGTCATTCTCACATTTGACTTACTAGTTTTTTTTAAAGAGTCTGAAGTGGGAACATAAGATCAGAATCAAAATACTCAAAATTCTGGAAAAATAATTTATATGCAATGCCTGACTATTGAATGACCTCACAGTTAGTCAATCTTTGTAGATAAATTGGAATAAACTATTCTTCTAGTTTGAATGAATGAATAGAGAGGCCAAATACATAATTCCTTCACAAAGCACACTTTAAAATAGTATTTTAAAAACTGAGTTGGTGCTTAAATGACAAGGAACAGCTACTGGGTATAAGGGGGTGGGCAGAGAGAGAAGAAAGGAAAAAGTGCTATGGCACCTTGGAGAAGTATAAGGAATCTAGTAAAATTCGTTCAAAGCCACCATCCATTTCTCTTGACAAATTCTCAAATCTCTGATACATAAAGTGTTTTCTTGTTATAAATGCATTTATTTTTAATTTATACTGGATCTGATTCCTTTACTTGAAACTCATGTTGGTTATCATGAAATAAGAAACAAATAGAATGATGTGGATTAGAAATCAGAACATGCTGTTATAACAAAATATGTCTTTAACTCACTGTATCACCTTTCAAAGTTAACTTTTCCTCTCTACACCACCATATCCACACAGATTAAATGAAAATGTTGAAATAGATGTTCTTGGAGGTCTTTTCCATCACAGAGCATTCTGTGATCTTTGACTCTTTCTGCTTAATATTTCCTATTTCAAAGAGGCTGAGAGAAGGAAAACAAAAAGGAAAAAGCATTAGGAAAATATCACAAGATAACATATTAGGAAGGCCGTTGCACTGCTTTCTCAGGAAAACTGAAGAAAAAATGATAGGTAGACATGTAGTTACAAAGAGCACAGTTCTTTTTGGAAACAAGAGAGGTCAGACTAGGAGTCTTATGCTACCATGGATTCATATTTCCCTTAGAAATCAC
Organism: Hystrix cristata; assembly: GCA_004026905.1. Taxonomy (NCBI): domain Eukaryota; kingdom Metazoa; phylum Chordata; class Mammalia; order Rodentia; family Hystricidae; genus Hystrix; species Hystrix cristata. Next base: position 26,306 of record PVJO010003647.1, on the reverse strand, counting down.
AGAAGGAGATGTAATGCAGAAGCAGCTACCTTTCATATGCACAATAAAATAAAGAAACTCCTGTAGTTAATGAAAACAGAAAAACTGTAATTATTACAGTGCCTAAAAGAATCCAAACAAATTCACTCCAGAATTTAATTGGTGCCACATACATCTGTCTGCTTAATGGTACACTACAAGTTTGATAGACGGACACCTTCCATAAGGCAGTGAGGCTTCTACCCTTGCTGAAGGGAGGCAGTTCAGGGCATGTGAAAATGCCCATTCAGGGCCACGAGCAAAACACCACCATGGTGCTAACCAGTCCGTGCATGTAAGAATTCTTGTGATTTGTTTCAGCCCTCTCTTACAGCTGCTGCTATGGCAACAGAAATAGGTAAAAAAGGATAAACATTTGATTAAAGCAAATAGAAAAAAATAAAACCTACAGGGTGAAATAAATATGGTAAGTTTTATGAAGAGTCCATAGCATGACGTTTTGGAGAGAAAATCGGTATCAGGCATTGTGGCCCAAGACTGTCTGACAAGTTACCACAATGACGGTAATGTTTCACTGAGAGAGAGAGAGAGACAGAGACAGACATGCTTAGAGATCCAAAACCAAAGAGAAGATAGAACGTTTCCTGCGGTTGCTATTCTTTTTAGAGAAGAAAATTGGAATGTTTGATACAAAATTTTACTGAATTTAAAGTCTACCTAAATTGGATATCATAAACATTATATTTTATTGGATTTTCTCAGGTTTGTGATTTTATTTGAAGTTATAAAGAAAATCTGATTAATATATAAATATTACATTTTTATTTGTTTGCCCTAAACAATCTTATCTTTTGTGATCATAATTAGGAGTTTTTTCATTGCCAAGTTCCAAAAAAATGAATTCTGGGCCAGTTGCAATCTCTTGAAACTTTGGTTTCTGAGATTCTTATAACAATGCTCTGACAAGGTAACAACTGAGAGGTACTTACAGAGCAGGGAAGTACTATGATTTGGGACAGGTGAAAATTAGCTCATTTGGAATTATTAGCGCAAGTGAGTAAAAGAGAGGAAAAGAAATAAAAAATTGTATTGAGACCATGAAAGAAACCTTGACTGTGGCATGTTAACACACTCTGTCAGCAATGGGGAGCCAAGGTTTCTTCTTCTTCTTCTTCTTCTTCTTCTTTTTTATTTTCTCTTTGTTTAAAAAATAAGAACCAAGAAAAAAAGCATTATTTAATATGAATTTTCTCATGGATTTACTTTGTGTTTTCTTAGAACAGCAAAAAATTGAGTAAATCCATATCAAATTATCATAAATTATCATAATATAAACTTCAGTGTAACATTATTGGCTTATCTAGAGTTACTAAGGTCAGAGCATTAGGTAAGTGCTTGCAGGATTATTCACGAATTTAAAGAAAAAAAAATATTTCAGCAGGGTGGATGCATCTAGAAAGTAGAAAGTTGGAAGTATCAAGATCTACTTCCGCAAAGGGTTAGGTAAGGTCACTGGATTGGGAACAGAGAATGTATACTATGAGGTGTCTTCTGAATGTGTAGAGAACTGATGTCCTTGGGTAGGAAACTGAGGAAGTAATCTGAGGAGTTACAGCAAAGTGAGGAACTGGGAACTAAGGAAAACAGACAAGATTATAAAAATAAGAAACCAGAAAAGGAAAAATTTGGCTTAGCAAGAAAAATGTTTCTAAATGGGAGAAACTGAAGGAATTTCTACAAAAAAAGGAAATTGCATTTCTTGACCATTCCAAGCCCTTATCTCTTACCATTAAGGACAGTACAGGAGTACCAGAGAGTAGGCCAGGTGCAGAGCAAGACGGCCGGGACCCTGAGTGGGCGGCTGTCAGCTTCTTTAAAGCCAGGAATCTGCTCCGCTCTTTCCTCGGGTGGGCTGAGCACAGGCAGCGGGTCTTCTGCTCAGGCAGCTTCTGACATGGGCAGTATTCTCCCTTCACAGTGCTCAACCGTCTAGGAAAGCTTAAAACTAATAGTCAGACACATAAAAGTGGATATAAAATAAAGTTTTAGCACTTCTACCATATTCCCTGCTCCTTTTATTTGGTCTATTTGTACCGTAATCACAATCCTTTATGATTTGCTTTGGTAGTGAAAAGTAAGTAGAGTGCTTTGGAATTTTCATAAGTGGGTTTTTTTCCTCTTGCCTCTCACACTTTTCAAATACATTTTCTCCAGAAACTCCAAGCATGTGAGTGGGAAACAGACAGTTTACTTTATTTATTCATTTATTTTTGGGAGCTGGGTGCTGGGGATCGAACTCAGGGCCTTGCACTTGCTAGGCAAGTACTCTACCACGTGAACTAAATCCCCAACCCCAGTTTACTTTAACTTACATGAACTGAAACGGGACCATTTTAAGAGTAGAGTTTTGTGAGTTCTGACAAGTGTGAATATTCATATTACCACATTGCTATACAAAATATGGGAATTATTCATAACCCAGAAAGTAACCCTATAAAATTTTCTGCTTATCAAAATACAGCATTAAAAATAAGAATACAAACCACAAATTAGAGAAATATTTGCAATGAATATGCCATACCCTTTTGAGTCAGTTGCTCATGGGCCGGGCTTTCCCCTGTCCTGAAGCAATCATTTTTCTGATTTCTATCATAATGCATTAGATTGCTATTTCTAGAAAGTCGTATAAATGAAATGCATTGGAATATGCTACTTCCTATATGCTTTCTGTTACTCAAACTAAGATTTTTATTTCTGTTTGTGTAGTTTCTTCCGTGTTGTTTGAGTATCAATAATTCACTCTACTTCATTTCAGAATGATGTGTTGTTATGAATTAATCACAATTTATTTTTGTACTCAATTATTGATGGAGATTTATGTTTCCAGTTTAGACATTTCATAAAGATTTTGTTAACACTTTTCAGCCAATCCTTTTATAGACACATTATTTCTCTTGCACAAATAGAGTACAATAGTTGAATCATAGGGTACATGTATGGATGCTTAGTAAGAAACTCCAAGATTATATTGCACCGTATTGTAGAAAGAGAGTCATCTAAAAATGTGCTATTTTACATGACCAAAGTGATTTCACAGATGTGATTAAAATTTTTGAGATCCAGAGATTATCCTGGTGAAACTAAGGTAATTGCAATTTCTCACTTATAAAATGGAGGCAAGAAAATAAAATCAGACAGTGGAGACACGCAGTGAGAAAAGAGGTTGGAATGTGCGCTCAGGGGACGGAAGAAGAAACCCTGATCGAGAATGAAGGTTACTTTTAGAAGGTGAGAAACCTGCTAATGCAATGAAGTGGATTCTTCTGAGAGGCCTCCAAACCGTTACCTTGCCAACATCTTGATTTTAGAATTCAGACTTCCAGCACTATATGAAAAGGAGTTTGTTATTTTAAGCCCCAAAGTGGTATTTTTATTTCACAGCAGTAAGAAGAAATTAATACATACTGACCAAAGTCTAACATCTCGAATATATAAAGAACTCAAAAAAAAAATCAGACCCCCAAAATTTAAAGACCCAATCTAAAAATGGGCGCTGAAATGAATAGACACTTCTCAGATGAAGAAGTGAAAACAGCAAATAAACATATGAAAAAATGCTCACCATCACTGGTCACTCCAGAGATGCAAATTAAAACAACACTGAGATTCTATCTCACTACAGAAAGAATGGTTATTGTCAAGAAATCAGCCAATAACAGATGCTGGAGGGGCTGGGGGGAAAAAGGAACCCTTCTCCACTGTTGATGGGAATGTAGACTGGTGCAACCGCTATGGAAATCAATGTGGAGATTCCTCAGGGAACTAGGACTAGAGGTTCCATTTGACCCAGCTATTCCCCTTCTTGGTACTTCCCCAAAAGAATTAAAAACATCATACTACAGTGATACATGCACACCCATGTTTACAGCGGCACAGTTTGTAATAGCTAAATCTTGGAAACAGCCCAAATGCCCATCAGCTGATGAATGGATAAAGAAAATGTGAGGTGTTTTTTATACAATCAAGAACTGCTCTGCCATAAAGAATGATACGCTTGACATATTTCTAGGTAAATGGATACATCCTGAGAACATACTCTTAAGTGAAATGAATTGGACACATATGTTTAAATACCACATTGTTTCTCTGGTGTGAGAAAGGGAAAGTGTAAAATAAGACTAAAATATATTACATTGGGAAAAGGAAGAAATTGTTCAAATGGGAAAGGGAACGGGGGGCGGGGCAGGAACATAGGGACAAGAGAAAAAAGAATGGAAGGGAAAAAAATGGAAAAAAAGCTTTTGTAAATAGGAAGGGAGGAGGGCGGGAGGTAGGGAAGGGGAATAGGAAAAAAAGAACCAACAAGATGTATCATGTACAAGTACAAATCCTCTATGATGAGTATTATCACTATGTATACCTAAAATTTACCATTAAAATAAAATTAAAAAAAAATACATACTGCCAGCAGTAATACTATGTGATGGTTCCAGGTAGCTTACATCTCAACAAAATTTGAAATTGTATCTGTGTAATGGGACCCATTTAAGTGGGTAGTTGTATTTCATTGTGGTTTTAATTTGCAATTCATATTTCTGTAATGACTACTAATTTTGTCTGTATTCACGATTTTTGTGAAAATCCATAATTTTAACTGTAAAACTTCTGATGACTTTTTAAACTATTTTGTGGATTTTTTAAACTGTTTGTCTCCTTAAACTGTTTAAACTGTTTGTCTTTTTAAACTATGATTGAGTTCAAATAGTCTGTATGTATTCCATATGCAATTTTATGCTATATGGATTACAAATATTTCTCTAATTTGTGGCTTATATTTTCATTTTAATTATGTATTTTGATAAGCAGATAATTTTAATAATTTTATGTTCTATTATTCTAGGTCTTAGTGCTAGTGCTATTTGAGGTTCATTTAGGGAATATTTGCTACCCAGAATAAAAATATATGCCCTGTAATTTTTATATCAAAAATTTTATAGCTTCAGTTTATAAGTTGAGGTACATAAGCCACCAAATTAAATGCATATAGTTTGATGTAAAATCTGACATTTATTATTTTTTAGAGTTTTCCAGTTGTTCAAGCACCTATATTGAAAATTTTCTTTCTTCATTGAATTATTTTAGCACTTCCAATGAAAATCAATTGACTATATATGCGTGATTTTATTTCTGGACTCTCAATTTCATTCAATTGACCTATTTTCATATATCTAAAATTTTTTAAATATTCACCTTTTACATTACAAAGTTACTTTTCTAGGATTCTTTTTTGATAAGCATAAAATTTTAACAATGTGTAAGTTCAAATTTTCAATTTTTTTTCTAGTTATTGCTTTCTTAATAATGTTAAGAAAGAATTTTCCACTATAAATCAGTGGAGACACTCTCCTATTTTCCAGAGTCCTTAGGATTTATTGTATAACATCTCATCATTGTAAATAAGAGTTCTTTTACCTCATCCTTTCAACTTTTTGTTTCGTTTATTCATTTTTCTTACTGTATTTCATTAGCTTGTTGTTACTGCACATAATTGAAAAGAAATGTTCAGAAGAGATTTTTGCCCTTCTGATCTTGGAAAGTCTTCAGTAGTACCATTAGTTAATATTCAATTATTAATAGGTGAATAAATTTTCTTTTACCCTCCTAGCTAACATTTGAAAAATAAGTGTGTTCTTTATTTAATCATTTTTCTATATTTATTGAGTATATAATACATTTATTAATCTTTATTCCACTAATAATATTTACATAAAATTACACAATGAGATTTTTTTAATATTAAGTCTCATTGAGTGAAATATGATTGTCAAATTTTCTTGGTTTTATTGTGCATTGATTTTAAGTTACAGTTTGTGTAGGCCAGTCTCTTTCTGTTAATCTCAGAAAGAATTCCTTGGTTATAGGTTTCAGGTATAATCAGCCCTTTTAGGACTTAATTGGGAAGTCTCAGATGGATACCATGCCTATAATTTGGCATGAATAAAATACCAAACTCTATCTCCCCAGTAGTGAGGAGGAATTGAATCCAGCTTAGACTTTGTTCCTTTACAGCTGCTACTTCTGTTTTATTGTGTGATAGGTCCTGCTGTGCGTGAAAAGTTTATGTCAAAGACAAGCTTGTGTGAGTTGATGTCTGCACTTCGTGGAACTCCCTATTCTGCTGAGCTTTCTTCAGATTCCAGGTTCTAAGACAGACCTGAGCTTCAACTTCTCTCTCTCCCATACGGTAAGACTGCAGCTTTCTTCCTGGTCTCTATTCCCTGAAGTCTTTGTGGACTGGGAGACATTTCATAAAGGATCTCACCAAGTGTGGTTTCCCGGTTCAGGGTTATAGCATTTAGAGTTACCCCTGTTTGCTCCCCAGTTCCTGTTATAGCTTGTATCTAGATGTCCTCCCAAAGACTCATGTGGTCATATTGAGTATTTTTGGAGGTGGTTGGATCTAGGGTGTGTGATGATGGGATTGAGGATGGATGCTGTTATTGATTCTTGGTGTGATGGTAGAGTTCAGGGTACCCCATCCTGATGTGAATGCTACCTGCTGTAAGGAAGGTTAGTTGGGATAGAATATAAAGGACAGAAAGAGGGCTGCTGTTGTCACTTGCCACTTGCTACTTGCTACTTTGGTGCGTTGCTGCCTTCTGCCTGCGATTAACTTTTTCTCCTCTGCAATGCCACTCTCCCTTGGAGTCAGCCAATGATGGACTGAAACCTCTACAAACTATGAGGTACAATAAACTTTTCTTTCTCTAACTTTGGGTGTTGGGTATTTTGTCTCAACAATGAGAAAAATGTAACAAAGATAGTTTCTTTTAACTGTTGTTGCAAGATATTGTCTGCAGTGTATTATTCTTTTTAGTACGAGATTTAAGGTACTCCACCATTAATGGAAGCACTGGAAAAGGATGTGATTTTTTGTATTGTTGTTGCTAGTTGGACTTCATCATATGTAGGATATATGCTATAACTTAAGTCCTTTTTAAATGTAACATTTCTGACATCTAGTTCAATGTGAGAGCTTTCTCAAATTTTAGTAATGCTGAACATTTCTCAAGATAAATTTGGGTCATGAGTTTATTAGAATGGGATAATTTGGTTCACAAGTCAAAATAAATATGTTTGTGGGCAGAAAATGCCATCGATGAGTTTACTAACTTTAATCAGTTCTTCAAATCTGAGAATGAGTCCAGGCCTTGGCAAACATGTTTTCTTGCTTCCTCCCATTCATACATTTACTGGTTATTGTGTACCTACTATGTTCCATCTACTATTCCAGGCTATGTGGATTAACTGAGCAAGTACAAAGTATGCATTAGCATATTTATTACAGAGGGAGAGCCAGAAAGAAAGAAATTAAGCCAGTAATTATACATTATATCAGATATACACTATAAAAAAAAAGCAGAATGAGGAACTAGAGAGTGACAGGTGCTATTTTAATTACAGAAGTCAAAGAAGGCCTCTCAGAGGAACTGATATTTAAACAGAAATCTGACTGGAGGGGCATGTAAATAATTGGGCAAGGGCATTCCATGCACAGGAAACAACAAAGACAACGGCCTTGAGGATTGACTGTAATTGGTATGTTCAAAAATAACATAAGGGCCAGAGGGATTAAGGCAGAATAAATAAAGGAGATAGGGCACAGGATATAGAAAAAGCAAGGCTAGATTATGTTGTGTGTGGTAAGATATCTACATTCTAATAAGTATAATGCAAAGTCATAGAGTATTGAAAACATGAGAAAGATGATGTGATTTACATGTTTAGTAGATTTTTCAGATTGTTGTGTGAAAATAAACTATACACAAACAGCAGGAAATAAGGAGATTGTTTTCCACAAAAAGCTATTACAGGGGATTTCCAAAAGATTATGATGGATTTGGCCAAAATAAAAATATGAGAAGAAATAAATTACAGTCCCACCCCCAGACCCTTAGCATGCTTCAAAGGGATGTTTCATTTATTTTTTATGATATCAAAGAAAAGTCAATATGTGCCCTCTCTTAATAGTATTAGGGTGCTGGGTACATAATAGCAATTTGTTTCTCATAGAAAATAAAATTACTTTACCAGTCATAGGACTTTGGAGTAAGACTTGAGATAAAACAGAGTGAGGGTAGGGAAATCTAAACCTATTATCTACAATATGCCATTCATATTAAAGGTAATCACACATAAGTACATTTAAGGGTTGTTCTAGCATAGCAACTTTGGTTCACGTACATAAAGAAAAGCCGTTCTCTTATTATAGACAGCTGCGTTAGGTAGAAATTCATAGACAGTCAGAGAGGGGCTGGGCCCTTGATGCATACAGTGCAGAAGATGAGGCACATCAAAATTGTGGCTGGGGGTGAATTTGAAGACAGCTGGACCTCAAGATGGAGACACAATAATCAGGCCTGCAAGGTTCCCTAGAGACAAACAGCAGCTTGAAATTTTACTGTAATTAGCACCACTTGGTTAAATAAGCCGCTATAGTATATCAGATGCATACATGGGTCACCAGAACACCCCAGCCCACACGTCCACCTCCTGTCAAGAATGCCTTTGTTTTTTCCATGTTAGAAGTTACAGATAAACTAAACTTAATGATGCTCACTGATACATCCTTGCCTTGCATCTCAATTCTCTACTGTGTCAATATTAGCTGAGGGACTATACTTATAATCCTGTAGGTTGATTTTAGTTTAACCCATACATACCCGAGTTATGATTTTCCTGTATAAATTACCCTCGGACAAAGAGTCTCGGTAGCAACCCACTTTGAGGACCGCTCCTGTCTCTCCGGTGCTTTCTCTCAAAAAAACTTTCCTGCTTTTAACCTCCTTCATCCTCAAGTCCATTCTTCTATATTAGGAGATGCAAACTCAGCATATCTGACATCAAACAGGTTAGGAGTTGCTTCCTGGTAACACCCTTTGCTGTAAAGTTTGCTATAAAATTTCACCTTGAATACCTTACTTTTTCAACCACTGTACTGAGCGCCAGGTTGAAGAGTTACACTGGAAGGCTGGAACCTTCCATTTTTGCTTAATATCAATTTGATACCCAAATGGACAGAGACTGCTATAATTGAGGAGTTACTTGTCCTCTCTTCACTTGAAGATAAATGTTTTTTGTGAATGAACAAGGCAAAGGAGGAGAGCCATATGATTAGCAACAACTGATAAATACTTACCTGTCCTAATTGCAAGAATGGAGTCATAATGAAATAAAACTATTTATTCTATGAGTAATAAGACAATTTTGGGGGGGCTGGGGATTTAGCTCAGTGGTTAGAGTGCCTGCCTGGCAAGCACAAGTCCCTGAGTTCAATCCCCAGCACCAAAAAAAAAAAAAAAAAAAAAAAAAAAAAAAAAAAAAAAAAAAAAAAAAAAAAAAAAAAAAAAAAAAAAAAAAAAAAAAAAAAGACAATTTTTAACCTGTAAAGGAAAACAGGGATATTCCTATGTCAAAAGTCCTGATGGACATTTAGTCCCATAAAGAAATGTTAAGAACAAATATTTTTTTTCTTAATGTTGGTCTTATTTCCATCCAGTATGTAAAAGACACAAGCTATTTGGAATCATTATATAAGCACCGGTTTATGTCAGTGCTTACGTTGTTTATCTCTGAACTTTATTTCAAAGAGTTTACACTGCAGAGTGGTGAAACCCTCAGCTATTGTTAGTGGTAATGATTGCTGTAGGGAAATGAAGATGCTGAGACTAAATTTTATGGTGCCTTGACAGCCCGCAGCTTCTCCTGCCGCTTCCATGCTGAGACCAGAGAAAGCATTCCATGAATCCCAAGGAGCGTCTCGGATAAGACTGTCGTGAGGGTAGGCTGATCACAGTTTTCTATTTTGTCTTTTATCTCAGGTACCCACACACCAACTCCTGATCAAAGGGTCTCTTTGAACATTTCATCACACAGAAAGGAAATAGCAGTGGTTTTCTTTGTGGGTGCTAAAGTTTCATATCAGAGGCATGGTTATAATTATTTGTTATGTGTTTTTATACTCTAAGCCTGATGACAAAATTTGGTAAGTTTTGTGTTTTCATAAACTAAATTGTACTGGAACTTTTGTGAGTTATACAGCTAGTTCTCATGTAGATTTTTAGTTCTATTGGATGTTTCTTGGTTACTTTTTTCCTTTAGATCTCATGAAAAAGAAAAGAGATGTTAAGAGAATATACTCAATGCCTTATTATAGCAGTAAAATAATGGAGGTTTGTGACAGGAAATGGAGGGAAATATACAACACACACACACACAAGTAATAAGAGATTAGAAGAATAAGAGAAATTAAGAGTGGATATGCCTTTTGTTATCTACCTGAGTATTTTTATATTTTGTTTGTTTTCACATTTGGTTAGATATCCTCAGCCCAGCTGCTTAACAGGAAATTAGCCCTTTCCTGCATGATAAAGTTCATATGATCATTGGAAGTAGACACAGAAAAATTTTCATCTACCTTCCACTGTCTGAACAATTTTAATTATTAAGAAAAGCAAATATATAAGTAATAAGCAGTTCTTGCCTTCTTTCTGTCTTACTGACTTAAAGCATGTTCTATAAATAAGCAGCAGCAGCACTTGGAAGCTTATCAAAAATACAAAAAAAAATCCTGAGGAAAATAGATATGGAAGGTTTTTATTTCAATTTGATAAGTCATTTATGACAGACATACAGGCAACAGCATATTGTATTAAGTGGGAAACACTGAAAGATTTCCTTCTAAAATCAAGACTAAGACAAGGATGTCCACTATCAACACTCCTGTTCGATATAGTACTTAAAAATTTAGCTAGAGCAATCAGGCAAGAGAATGAAATAAAAAGGATATGTACAGGGAAAGAACAAGTTAGGTTATGAATGCTTACAGATGACATGATGCTTTACATAGAATACCCCAAAAATTTCACCAAAAAGTTCCTTGAATTAAGAAGCAAATTCAGCAATATAGCAGGATACAAAAATCATTATGCAAACATCAGTAATGTTCCTGCACACCAATAACAAATTCACTGAGAAAGAAATTAGGAAAGCAATACCATGCACAATAGCATCATGAAAATTTAGATACTTAGAGATTAACCTGACAAAGAACATGAAAAAAACTCTACAATGAAAACTACAGTACTCTGAAAAAGGAAATGAAAGAGGACATCAGATGATGAAAAGATAGTCACTGTTCCTGGATAAACAGAATCCATATTGTCAAAATGGCAATACTTTCAAAACTAACATACAGATTTAATTCGATCCTAATAAAAGCAATCCTGCACAACAAGAGAAAACCAGGAGACATCACAATCCTGGATTTTAGTTATATTACAAAGCTACAGTGATAAAAACAACATGGTACTGTCACAAAAACAGACACGTGAATCGAGGGAACATAGTAGACGATGTAGAAATAACCTCAGGCACGTTCAGCCATCTGATCTTTGATAAAGCAACCAAAACATCCCTGGAGGGAAGAGAGCCCATGTATCAAATGGTGCTAAGAAAACTGCTACACGTACAGAAAGTTCAATCTAGGCCCATACTTCTCACCATGTACTGAACCAAAATCAAAATGGATCAAAGATCTAAATATTAAAACAGAAACACTTGATGGCAGTTAAAAATGGTTAAACACCTGAAGACATAGACATCGGCAAGAAGTCACTGAACATAACTGCATTTTCACAAGAAATAATATCAAGAATCACCAAATATGATTATATCAAATTTAAAAGCTTCTGCACGGCAAAGGAAACAAACAGCAGTGTGAAGAAACAACCCACAAAATGGGAAAAAAAAAATTTGCCAGTGACACTTCAGATAGAGGACTGATATCTATACAAATAACTCAAAATAATTAGGACTCCCCAAAATAAAAGACCCAATCCAAAAATGGTCTGAGAAGTACAGATGGCCTAAAAATACATGAAAAAATGCCCAACATATCTGGCCATTAGAGAGAGGCAAATTAAAACAAGACTGAGATTCCAACTTACTCCAGAAAGAATGTCTCTCATCAAGAAATCAAATAATAACAAATGTTGCTGAAACTGCACAGCCAAAGGAACTCTTATTCATTGTTAGTGGGGATATAAACTAGTAGAACCACTATGGAAATCAGTAAGGAGATTCCTCAAAAATGAAAAATATGAATTCGACCCTTGCGTTTCCCTTCTAGACATCTTCCTGGAAGAGTTTAACACATCATATTACAGTGATACATGCATACCCACATTTATAACAGCAAAATTCATAGTAGTTAAATCTTGAAATCAGACTGTATGTCTCTCAACAGATGAATGGATAAAGAAAATGTGGTATTTATACACAGTGGAGTAGTACTTTGCCATAAAGAATGATAAAATTGAATCATTTACAGGAAAATGGATGCACCTTGAGATCATAATGTTAAGTGAAATCAATTAGAGACACAAGCTTAAATATCACATTGCTTTGCTTATATAAGAAACCTAAAGTGTAAATAAATTAAGGACACAGAATTGTAAACAGACATCTAGATATTTTGCAAATGGGAAGATGACCAAGAGATGGGGAGGGGGCATGTAAAAGAATTCAGATGTGTTATGTACATGTAGTAACTTTCCAAAATGAGTGTAATCATTATGTACTACAAACATGTACTAATAAAAATGTAATAAATTAAGAAAATAGATTTTCTGATGATAGAACTAAATGTAAAAAAGAAATAAAGCTAATAAAATATTTAAACATACAGAGTATCAGGGGCCACTTACAAGTTGAGATTATGAAGTTTTAGCTAGCCCTGGGAATCATGTATATCAAGATCTCCTTGTTATTCTATGTACTCTAAATTTTGAGAAACTTTGTTGTAGTGTGGTAAAGGAGTACGAGGTTCTGCATTTTTAACAAGTTGACAGGATACTGGTCACTGGTCAATTTAAAATATTTGAGTTGTGAGGTTCTAAAGCAGTGGTGGTGAAACTGTGGAACATGTACCACTGTGGGCATGCAGCGCCCTCTCTTCAGCACGGGAGCCGAGTTGCCCCAGCAGCTGAGCATTGGATAACAGTTGTTTTTTTCTAAACTAAAACCATGGTATTCATGTTTAATTACAGTGTTGGCACTTTGTGATAAATAAGTTTGTTTTGTGTTGCAGTTTGGGCACTCATCTCTAAAAGGTTCGCCATCATTAGTCTAAAGAATGTACACATAATTCTGAGGTTTTAAAAATATTTTCTTTTTACATTTTTATCATTATACCCTACACCACTCTCTCTTTTACATGTGTATTGAGTTTATTGCATGATTGAGATCCAGCAATCTAATAATATTATTTTTCTAACAACTGTCGCCTTCAAAACAAATTCTTCTGAATCTCTCTTTCCTGGATCCAGCATGGTGTTATGGACAGATCCTTAGCTTTCTGGTCATTCTCATATATTTTAGTAGCAAAATCAGCACTTCTTAAAATTTCCTTATATTTTCTGCCCACTCATACCTAACGATGGTCCACGTGGTAAAGACTGTATGTTCTAGCATCCAGGTCTAATTTCTCTGGTGTTGGAGAGCAGGATGAGAACAGGTCTCCTACACGGAGCTACATTTCAGAAATGTGGAGACTTCATGGTCTCATATGATTTTGTCAGACACATTTTCTCAAAGTGGAGTCATCGATCTGTTGGGGGTCTCCTCTTTGCTCTTCAAGGACACCAGGTATCTCAGGTGTCATACACACCTGCTGACATCTTATCAGACAAATGACATTTTGGTCCCTTATGCCTCCATCAGTTATGGCCTATGCCAACAAGCTTTCTCAGTATGCTAGAAGGGAAGCAGATACAAAACTCTGAGGAATTGACACCAACTATAGGAGATTCATTTCAGGCTCACACAAAGATTCTCTCAGTGTGTACTCTTAACATTATTGGACAATGGCCAATCTGGTGCTTTCCTCAGCTGAGTCAGTATCTAGCCACAGAGTGACCAGGCTGGTCTCCACCAGTTCTTACCACCAAATCTTACTGATGATCCAATGACTCATTCTGAGGTTGAAGACTTAAAATGTCAACAATTTATTTTTGAATCACCTCTGTAACTACCAGTATGTAGATTGCATATCACGTTGTTGGGACAGGACCTTGAAGTGATGTTTAAGGATAATCAAATCCATTAGATTCTTTAGAAGCACTGAAAGAATTATCAATAGGTCTTTATAAATTCTCTAGAGAATATGTGGTTTATCAATGACTCTTTGAAGTTATACTGACTGCATATCTACAAACAGATATTAATTGCCAGACTACAGGAAATATCCTATTATACCAATATTGTCCTCTTTGGCATTCTACTACAAACACGTCCAACATAGTCCATCACTCATTCTATGAACACCCTGTAGCTCCATTTAAATCTTATTAAGTACAGATTTGCAATGAGAGAAGCTACACTCGTGAGCTTTAGCTGAGGCACATGGGATCCACTGGAATATAAAGCAAAGATTGACAGAAAAAAGACCAGTGACCAGTTGTTAGCATGGTCTTTCTTTACAAAAACGTTTTAGAATTATAACAAATTATTATACATAATTGTGGTTTTACACTATAGAAAATTTCTTCCACTTGAGCTTTTGTTAGCTTAGAAAGTAGACAGATGTATTAGACATCATGAAGACCTAGCCCCTTATTTTAAAAAAAGAATCACATATATTTATGCATTAATTTAATGGACATTTATTAGGTGGCTTCTATTGTCCAGAGAGTGAATTTTTAATTTCCTTCCCCAGAAACCTTGCTGGTTAATGAAGGGGTTTACCACCTGGGCTTTGCCTGCTTTGTAATTTTCCAGTTTAAAAAATGTTCCCAAGTGGCACTTCATAAAATAGAACCCCCTCTTTGTAACACAGACTCAACAGAAAAATTAAACAGAATATCTCAAATATCATGGAAGAAATGACTCATGTAAATATAAAATTAGTCTTCTGAAAAAGCAATTTCATTTAAAGAAAATAATGGGCTGAGATCAGAGGTAATACTGATATTTAAAAATTCACCAGGCTATGTCCAAATGTGCCATTTATTACATCTTAGCAAGTCACAATGAGGTGCCACTGCCCACTTAATGGCATCTCTATTATAATTTGGGAATGCTACAGTCATTATGTATCTCAGCCCACATTACTTCTGACAGGTAGTTGCACCTTCCAGGACCCAGGGCCTCTGATGCCCCAAAAGTGGTCACGAGGGTGTGCACTGTGATGTAAACACCTGCTTACCATGCTGGTAATGAGAGCTGATCACACCTGGCATCCTTCTAACAGCTGTACGGTGACCTGTCAACCATGGGACAAATCCAGACTGATTACTGTGAGGCAAAAAGTCTCCAATCCAATCAGCCATCCCATGAGTAATTCAACCACCTGTACATGGTAAACATCTGCTGTGCGACGTTTGTGCTTGCTCTTTTCCTTTTAAGCAATGCACTTTTTTTTGACCAGTATGAAAATGGAAGGTGATGATTGATCTAGAGAAAAGTTACTAAAATTTAGCTAAAAGAGTAAAATTCCCACTGCAAATATCGTTGCATTTAAAATGCACATTTAGGGGCTGGGGATTTAGCTCAGTGGTTAGAGTGCTTGCCTTGCAAGCACAGGGCCCTGGGTTCGATCCCCAGCACCAAAAATAAATAAATAAATAAATAAAATAAAATGCACATTTAGCTAAAAGATCAACTATACATTGAGAAGATTGTGATGAGTCTTATGTGGGGAATATTAAAGGACGACTGAGTGTAACACAGACTATTAACTATTATAAAGAAATTGCAACCCGGTTCTCTATTTTAGGCAAGTTAGACAAAGCAGGAGTTATAATGCACATGAAAATAAATAATTGGAGATTAATTTTGAGCTAATTGGCGGATGTTATCGCTTCAATGTACTGTACAATTTGGTGAGCTGAGGTGGTTAATAAAGGCATACTATGAAGGTAGGTGATTTTAATTTGGTTTAAAGAATAGGTCAGATTCATTGGGTAAAAGGGAGATGAAAAGAGGCAAATCAGCATAGCAAGAAGTTACAGCAGCCAGAATTAGTAATAGGCCTGCATGAGATAATGGGTCTTAATGAAACAAATGATCTGTTCACGAGAGCGGTGCAATGGCAATTTACAGGGTAGGTAGAGTCAGAACCTTCAGATTAATACAAATAAGAGATAAAAACCACTGAGAAGAGAACGTGAGAGCTGGATGGTATGTAAAGCAATAAACACAAATTTTGCTCAGGAAAATGCTGTAAGGAAAGATGAATTCAGCACAGAACAGGGTTCCTTAATGAATGTAAGAAGGGCAAGTGGGAATTTATATTCAAGGAACCAGATGGAAGTGACGGAAGGGAAAATTCCTAAGAGAAGGATTTTTGACTAAACCAAAGTAATAGGTTACTTCCTGAAGAGAGGCCAGGTGATCAGACACTGCCAGGGAGATGGTGGAAGACGAGGAACCTGATGATAATCATGGAGGATTCTTGCTCAGCTGATTTGCCAGGGTGACTGCTAAAACCTGCTTTACAAGGAGATACACAAATGAATGTAAGGGAGTGTTCAGGAGCATTAGTAGCATTGAGTCTTGAAGGAATCAAAGATCTGGACCTGTTGCCCAAGCCTGTAATCCTAGCTCTCCATGAGACTGAGGCAGGAAGACCACAAGTTCAAGCCCAGGCTAGCCGACTTACTGACTTAGTGAGACCTTATCTCAAAGTAAAAAAGGGCTGGGAATGTAACTCAGTGGGAAGGCTCAGAGTTCAATTCCCAGGACAAAAAAAAAAAAAAAAAAAAGGAGAAATTAAACACTGATAAATATATTGTTTCAAGAAAGATAAATGGAGAAAGTATGTGAAGAGAAAATGAACTCTGTATATTTCAGAAATCTGTTATCATTTTTTATTGTGAAAGTAATAACAATATATGCAAACTGCTGCAGTGTTTCTCACATAAGAAAGTCATCTAATTTGTCATTTTCATTCTTTTTCATCAAAATAATCTTTGTAGCAGAAATATGTAGGCCACAGCTTTTCGCCATTGGGCACGGGGATGTGGTCTAAAGGAGCAGCTCAAAGGTTAACAAGCCTTTAATGTCTCATGATTTACTATAAAAGTTACAAAAGATATTTTTTCCAAGCTATAATATATGCTAATATTTTAAAATCTAAAAGTCAAAGACAAAAAAAGCAAAAATTAAACAGAAGAATTCTGATTTTAAATAAATTCTTCACATCTGGAGAAGGTGGCTCCCACTGTAATCTCAGCACTCTGGGAGACTGAGGCAGAAGAATTGCATGCTGGAGCCAGCCACCCAGGCAACTTGGTGACTTAGTAAGACACTCTCTCAAAACTGGCTGGGGATATGAAGGCCTTGGAGTCAGTCCCCAGTACAGCAAGACAGATAGACAGAGAGACACACTGACAGACACATAGATTCTATACAATGAAATAAAAAATAATTTCATCTGGGAGCCCCCTCCACACATCCCCAGCTATCTCATAGTTTGAAGTCTTTGTTCTCAGCTCCTGTGACATATAGACATATTGCCATTTTTGGTTTCAAGCTTTGGTGCACACGTGGAGAGAAAAGAAAGAACATACCTCTTCTCAGAATCAGTAATCTCTCTTCAGGTTCCAAATTGCCCAAGGAAGAAACCTGCGGAGTCTCCCAGGCCTCAGACAGGTTGAAACAATGATGCCTGTAGTGAGAAGAAACAAAGAAATGGGAATACACTGTCATCAATTAATTTACACCAGGTAGTGGTAGCTTTTTTTTTTTTTTCAATTTTGTGTTGAATTGCCCTCTTTTCAATATTCTTATGCTTGTTTACCTGTTTTTGATTTAAGCGTCAATTCCCCTGCAATGAGTAAGTCTATTTATTTAATAGTTATTTCTGTAACATTATTTGAAGTCAACATTTATACTTTCTTTATCTTGGAGCTTGAGTTAAGAAGGTACAGAGTATGTGTACATTTTAATGTGCACTCTCAGAGTCACTTCCAAATAGTTTATATCAATTTCAGTCCCTGTAATAGTGTAGGACAGTGACCATTTTCCCATCTGTCACTACATTAGATGTATTTCTTTTCATTTTTGCAAATCTAAGTAGTAAAATTATTTCTCTAAAACATTTATATTTATTTAACTACATGTATTTCATGTATTTATTGGTAATTTGATATTTTTTCCTAAAAAATTTCTGTTCCCAATTCCAGTCACTTTTTTTTTTTTTTTGGTGGTGCCAGGAATCGAACTCAGGCCCTTGTGCTTACAAGGCAAGCACTCTAATCACTGAGCTAAATCCCCAGCCCCCCAGTCACTTTTCCCAAGTGTTTTTGTGTCATTTCCTCACTAGTATATAGGGTACCTACATCACCATGGATTGGGATGCTGCACAGTTACATAGATTTCAAGCACTGTCTTGGCCTGTAGTTTGTGAACTTTATGTATAGTTTATTTTTGATATGGAGATTATTAAAAAAGTTGTAGTTGGTTCTTAAATGTCTCCTTCATTTTGAGTCCTGCTTGAGTTTCTCTTCCTCAGTGTAAAGATGTTCTAAAATCATGTATTTTATTCTGCTTAATATTTTTAATCTTTGAAATGCTTGCATATTAAATTAATTTGTAATTCATTTTCTTATATGGGACTAGGAACCATCTGTAACTATCAACAGATACATAACACACATTAACTTGCATTTGCAAAGTAATCAGTTGTATCGATCACTTTTTGAAAATCCCACCTTCCCAGGCTTACTGGATCATATTAAATGATCATATACGTCTTTTTCTCTTTAGATTCACTTGTCTAGACCCCACAGAATCTCTAATATTGAAACAGGTTCCACCAATACTCTAATGGAAGTGTCTCTACACTTGAATAACAATATGATGTGATTTTAGATAAGTCTGCTTCATAATGTTCAGGAATGTTTTATTTAGTCCAAATTTTCTTGTCAATTTTGTTTTCTTGTGTTAGTCTATTCTCGAACTTCTGGAATTAAATGTATTTAGTCACATTTTTCATTTCTGATGGAAGCCTAGATACATCTCTTACTAGTTTCATTTCTATATTTGACCATAATTTAAAGTAAATTTTATCTTTCATGAACTATAAAATAGATTTTTTCGGTCTAATATCAAACTTTATATAACTAACTCCACAACTGAAATGAAACAGTTGAAAATTCTAATATGCAGTTAATTTTTTTAAAAAAAATGAAATTAGATTGTGAAAAAAGTATGTTGGATGATTTTGGAAGAATATGACTCTTAAAATAATGTGAACTTTGAAATTTTAGTTGGAATGATGCTGCTTAAAGCAAGGAAGAAAAAATGAGCTAAATATCCTATAGCATTAGCTTTACGTTTGGACTGTTGTTAAAAGGAATAATTCCAAGCCAAATTTCTGGGCAATTATGTCACAGATGCAGGCTCTGTTTACTTTAGTATGGTCTGGGTTCTACTCCTAAACAAGCTCTCTTGAAGGAGAAATATCATCTTTGTCATTATCCTCCACTTCTCCTCATTCATCCTTTTTATTCGTAAAACCATTTTGGCTTTAGTAGTCTGATCCTGACAAGGGTGAGCAAAGACAATAATGAGACAGGGCTCCAATGCAGATTATGAATTCAGTTAATTTTAAAGCCAATACAATGGATTTCAAGGCTTGTCCTAAGATCATAATGCCAAGTACCCTTGGGGTAGAAGGGTGACTGCACAATCAGAAGAGTTATGGAATACTAGGAACCATATCAAGGCAGCACTCAGCTAAGAGCACCCGTGCTTGGAAGCATCTTCTGAGTCTCCCAGTATTGCTGAGAGCAGGAGTTGGATGGACTTGGTCCCCTACCCTCTTGCATATATTTCCTGTTTGGCCTAGACTTTGAGTACATAAACACTGACTTATACAATACATCATAAGGCTCAAATGTCAGGCTCTAAATCTGTCCCTTGTGATTCCTTGTTTCACTCTATAAAATTTTACTCCAAGAATAAGACATTTACAGAGTAAATGTAGAGGTTTTGCATTTGTGCACAGGGAATTAATTTGCTGTTTTCCAGCAACTGTCTGACTTAGTGTTGAAAGCTTCTTGCTGTCTTTTAGGAAGAAACAATTACCAAGATATCTGTACTTTGCACTTTGTTGTCTTCTCTTGGGACTTATGGGGAGTCTGAAAATTATTTACTTAACTAGGATTAAAATGCATTAAATAAATCTGGCAAATTTCCTTATGTCTTTCATGTTCCTGATCCGTCATGTAGCATTGAAAGAAAAGAAAGAACTTGCTTATAAATCTATCTGATGTCTAAAATAAATTAATCTTTGATGATATTTTCTTTATATTCTGTGAGGCACAGTTTAGCTCCTCGAGTGAATTATGCTAAAGTATTTCAAAATTTAACTAGGTTCTCAAATTTATCATTATGAAATGTCACTGAATATTTTTTTTTGGTAACTCAATCTCATTCATTGCCCTTCATTCTGAATGCACTGTATATCCATTTTCTTTTTTACTTATACAAATTTGTGGGCTCTTTCTTCTCCAATAATCCTTTAAAAATATTAGAATTTATTGCACTTATTAATTCTGATATTTTTAGTTTTCTGATTTCTTAATTTTGTTTTAGTCTCTATTTTTTCATTTGTATATTTACTTTGACTATAGTTTGTGTGTTTTTTATGAACCGTGTTAACCTGAGTGCATAATCTATTAATGTTTTTAGCATAAAGACTATGGCCATAGTTTTCCACTGAGTATAATGATTTTGAATGACTCCCAGCAATTCATCTTTCTGAATGAATGTCTTCAAAATTAGCAGGATGCTGTTCAAAAGCAAGATGACTGTGACTGAATCAAGAACTTCTGCAGTAAAATCTTAGCCAAACAACAGGCACATTAAGATACATATGATATTTAACTATAAAATATCGTTTTTAGTTCATTAACTTGTTTTTTCAGTGCTGATAATTTCAGTTTAGATTTTTATCTACTACTAAATTTAAGACAGTTTTAGTGTTTCAAAAGTGGTTGGAAATTTATTTTTATGTTTTTTGTTGTAGTTTAATTTTCCATGGTTGATTTTCTGCCCATTACTTTGTCCACAGAAAGAATGCAGAACTAACTTTACTAAAATATTAGTCAGCTTTCCATTGTTGGGGCACAATATTGACACCCACAGCTATAACAGCAGGAGAGGTTTAATTGGGCTTATGGTTCAGGGGATTCAGTCTATGATTACCTGGTGCCAAGGCAGAAACATCATGGGAGAAGGACATGGCAAAGGAAAGCTGCTCACTTCATGGTCTCTAGGAAGCAATGCAGTGAAGAGCTGAAGGAGATGTGTCCTCTGACGGCATGCCATCCAGGGATACATTCTTCTAGCCACGGCTCCCGCTTCACTGCACATTCAGCTCTGAACTCATCAATGGATTAATCCACTGGGGAGTACAGTGTCTCTGTGATCCAATCGCCATTCCAAAGCCCACTTCTGAACACACAAGGCTTTTAGGCAATAGCCTAGATCTAAAGTATAACAATCTTTTAGCACCTTTAACATATCAAAGTACATACTCTATGTTTAAATATCTCTTATTAATAAAAAGTAAAATCTGCTAAATATAACACCCAAATCATTTTTGTAGTTTTTATATACCTTGAATTCCAGAGGAGTATTTTAATAAGCTTTATGACAATGTGACTTCTGTGTTTTACTTAAAATTTTGTTTTATGCATTTTACTGCTTTTTGTGTTACATAAAATACATTTATCTGTAATTGTTGTTTTCATAATTAATTGTCTGTTTTTATTTTCATTTTGCCAGTCTAGTATTTAGTACAGCTCCTACTTTAATTTATGTGCTTTGGCTTTTATACACATTTTTGCTCATCCTATTCCATAAATTTAACTTGGTTTTTAAAATTTTTTGTTACTCTCTGTATCAAGAGAGTATTAATTCATTCACAATTTCTATGATAAAATATATGTTTATACTAGCAATGTGTAAGTTAGAATCATTATTAATATTCTTTTTCTTTTATTTTTCTAATCATTCTAGTTCATAATTTCCAAAATTCTTGGAGTAGATGTTTTCTGTTATGGTTTAAACTGAGAAAAAAAATATATATATATATGTCAACTCACCTGAAGAATGCACTACATGTTAAAATTTAAAGCATTCCATTTATTTATGCTCAATTAGTTCAATACAAAAATATCCTTTTTAGTAGATCTGCCAACAATTTGTCCAAATGGGATTTGAAAGTATGAAATCATTGAATTTTTCTCCTAGAGTAAAAGTCAGATAGCAGATGGCTATATAGTTCTTCATGGGATGTATTTTGTCAAATCATGCTAATTTATGATCTCATGGGATTTCACATTCTAATTATATGATACATATGTATATATAGAAATGTATCATATTTTCTGATCATAGCTATATGTAAAATTGCCTTGAAATTACTATACGATCTACACATACTTAAGTACAGTCAAATCTCCAAAACTTTTTTCTTTATTTTTTATTTATAGTTATTTATCCCAAAGCTTCCATATATTGATATTATTTATTTCCTACCTAGAATGAAGTGTATTTGACTTGAAGTAGCTCACAATTTTGTAGAAATGGTGTGTAAATTCACAGTATATTGGGATAAAGTTTATACTAGCAATGTGTAAGTTAGAATCACAAATAAGAAAAGTTTCACAGAGATGACTTTGATTTGGCCAGGAAGAATAAGGCACTGGGAACTGATATTTTGTGTAGAAGGATTTGTGTAGATGAAGTAATAAATACGTGGATACTACTTGTTGAGCATTGACTGTGTTTTATCTAGCATGATAATTAAGACATAATTTCATGCCAAGTCACTGACTTTGAGACTAAAAAGAGGGAATTAGCCATAAACCATTACATAGTGGCACTCTCACCATATAGACCCAGAGAAAGAGAACACTAACAATATTGCATAAGATGTATATAATGGGGCCGCAATGGAAGATGTTAAGTGGAAGCTGACAAAAAAGATTTCAGATAGCAGAATCATTTCCCTAAATTAGAAGCCATGTGATTTCCTTGCTCTTTAGATATTAGAGTTGAAGGGAGGCAGAGATTCACAAAAATTTAGTTGATTTATTACTTTAAGAATCACTACTTAGCTGGGGATTTAGCTCAGTGGTTAGAGTGTCTGCCCAGCAAGCACAAGGCCCTGAGTTCAATCCCCAGAACCAAAAAAAAAAAAAAAAAACCACTACTTTAATTTTAGGGAAAAAAAAAGGAAAAAAAATCTTAGGAAATCGATACTATTGTTATCAATTTATGAGAGAAGGTTCAGTCTAAGAGTTTAGATAAATTGCTCCAGCACATGAACGTGGAATGGTGAAGGTCAAGAAGAACCCTGGTTTAACTGCAGAGCTGGTGTCAAAACATTAACTCCACAGAAAGGAACTGGGCTGTGGTGCACAGCAGTTTGCTACTTAACAAGTCGGTAAATGGAGAAGAGCAACATTTATGGTAGTGGTGGGTGAAATATTACATATGCTCCTATACATAAATTCCAGTCTTTAGCTTTATCCATCCAACACAGCTTTTTGAGTTACTGATTTTTGTTATAGAGAGTTGTAGTAGTAGGAAGTAGAAGGGGAAATACATATTAGCCTCCTTACTGATCTGAAGTAGAACACTTTGTTATGGTTTAGGTCTGTAATACTCCTCCCCAAAAGATTCTTGTGATCAAACATGGGGTGTTTGGAAGGTGACTGGATCATGGGCAGGCTACATTTATCAGTGGATACAGCTGAGGATGAGCACGGAGCTACATGTGCTGGTAGGAGGTGGGGCCTGGTTTGAAGACACCTTTGGAGAATATCTCTCCCTCCCCAGCTCCTTCCTCCTCTCTCTGCTTCCCTGGCTCCCAGGGAAGTGAACAGCTTTTCTCTGCCACGCCTTTTGACCATCCTGATTCTGCCCTGGAGCCATGGACTGAATCTTACGATCCAAGAGAGCCAAATTAAACTCCTTTAAATTGTGGGCGATGGATATTTTGTCCCAGTAATGGGACAGCTGACTAATGTACTGTTCTTATGGTATGTTAGCTTTTTCATAATTTTATATTTGTGACTGAATTTGTACTTACCCTTTGTTAAAAAGTTATTTATCAAAGATTAGGAATTATCATCTCCTAAATCTCAACCATTATAATCAAACATATAATCAGTGTTTTTTTTAAGAAAATGTGAAAATTTTAAATTAGGTTGACAAAATATATAAAGATTTTTAAATTTCTTGTCTTAAAATTTAACTCTACTAACATACCAGAAGTTATAATTATGCACACATTGCTTTGAGATATATTGCTATGAAGTAAAATTATTTTAGTATTTAGCTCAAAGCTGATAATTCACTTTTAAGGATCTGTAATTTATGACATAAAAAGGTTTAATATTTATAATACTCATAAGTAATAATGAGGTTTCTCCCCACACACACTTTCTTTGCCAGATTTGAAAATGTTTCATTTGAAATGCATTTTGCTATAAAAGAAAATGCACTTTTGAAGCTTTTGCCAGTATAATTAATGTCATTGCACTTAAATGCATCAACAAGCTCAAATTGATAGAGCTTGTACTATGAAAAATGGAACTTTTTTATTATCAGCAACTTCCTTTGGTGAAAGAAATCAGGAGTTATTAGTTAAATGTTCTCATATAAACGTATTTATCAAAAGGAACGGTACAATTTGAAATGAATCTTTTGCCTTTGATATAAGCAAATAAAAGGTAAAGCAATGACTCTAAAGAGGCGTGATGGACATTTTCTTTAATTAATATTTTAACCTTGAGAAATTTGTTAAAACTGTAATGGTCTCTGGTTAAAAAGGTGGTCATTCTATATTTTTAAAAAACATAGTAGGTAATATTGAACAAAAGGTTACATATCGTAACCATACTTCAGCACATTTTAAATCACTCATAACTAACAACATAGAACGGTTATTTTAAGATTATATCTTCGATATTTTATTCATTTGCCTGTAAAATTTCATTTCCTTATAAAATAGCATGTGTGCCCTTTGATAATTCAATATTTTCTACTACATCATATCATAAATATTTTCAAAATTCTATACATTCTTCATATATTTAAAACTGTTTCATAGCTTACAACCAATGGGAAGCAACATTTTTAGACTAAAAATGTTGTTATAAGTAAAGTGATTTTTTTATTGTTCATAAGTACTTTTGCTGAGTGAAACCAGTTGCTGGATCAATTTTATAGTTATCATTCATTTTTCTGGGTTTGTCAGAGAATGATGACTGACTTTGAAACTTTAATCCAGTAAAAATGACCCTGTTTGACTTTAATGTTAATTTCATTTTCAATTCCCACAAAATCTTTGACGTTATAATCCAAAGTCATTGTTTTGCCCCCATTTTCAACGTGGATCCTCTGCAAATATAAATAAGTGAGATGTACTAGACTTGAGCACATTTTTGCATTTGTTAAAACAATAAGTGTGTATGTGCCTGTATATGTATGTATGTGTGTGCAAAACTCTATCATGAAGTTTTGTTAAAATGCACATATATACATATATGTTTTATAAACATATAACATGTATATATGTACATATGTGAGTATACATATATTCTTGAAAACTTCATGGCAGATTACTAGGGAAATAGATTAATCACCAAAAGTATGTGAAATCATGAAGCATAATATATCTACACACGTATGTACATTTTGCACCTTAATTCCTTTTTTCATATGTAAACAAGCATACATTTCTCCACCCCCTTCCTACATCCATTTATTTTCCACTTGTGTGTGTGTTTGTGTGACTAATTCTCATTGTTTCTAGTCTGTCATCTTGAAATATTTAAGTTGATTAGGAATGTCCAGGATGTTATTGTTTATCTATGTTCCCAGTACATCTGAGTATCCTAACACAGAGTTCAGAAAATAGTAACAATGGCCCAGATGAAATATGCAGATGGAAATTTCTCATTAAAACTCATTTGCATTGATTGTTTAATTTAATATCACTTTCTATTCATTAAGATTTGCATAATAAACTAGACCCAGGTGGCTAATTTAATGTCATTTCTAGTGCCATAACAATGACCCCCCACACCCATAATACCATCAAATGTGTTCCCAAACCCCTCAATTCTCTCCTGTCATTCTCTAAAACAGATGGCAACACTTGAGGAGTAGTAATATTCATTATTCATTCTAGACAGGTTAGCAGAGCATCTTCTAAATACTTAGCATTTTTCTAGGCAGCATGA